>LPNX010200403.1:174009-196619 GCA_001517045.1 Pseudotsuga menziesii
GGCGTGCACTCTACGAACAACATCTTTTGGTGCCGTTGTCGGGAACAAATCTTTTTGTTGTTGGACAGACTTTGCTTCTTTTAGTTTTTTACCTTGTTTTCCCATTTTTTGGTATATTTTTAGTCCAATCACTCTCTGAAATTAGACTTAAGTCCACCTGGTGACTCCACTGTCAGTTAACACCTCAAGGTATTCTACTAGAAGAAACTCTGTAGGTTTGGTCAATTTCATCCTTGACCCCGAAAAGGTCTTAAGGAGGGTATTAAACAAACTATCTTTTCACAAGATCCTTGCAGAACTTGGATCTGAGTCTGTTTCAGACATCCATCTTTTATTTCCAGAAAAGTTAGAAAATTTGCAAAATAATAATTGTTTGCTTAATCCATTGGGTGAGTTTTTTACTCAGCTTAACTTTGCTCAGATAGTAGGTCATCCTCATGATATCCCTAACAAGGCTATCAACAAGCTTACGACATATAATGGCACTTATCCCTCCCTCTCTGTTGAGCAACATATCAGGAATTTCACCAGACACTGTGGTGCCCATGTCAAGGGTACTGATAGGCATGAAGATGTTTACATGACCTTGTTTTCCTTGTCTTTGGATGGCAAGGATGGCAACTGGTACGATAATTTACCAGACAATTCTTTCGCCACTTTAGCAGACTTCAAGGCTGCTTTCTTTGGAAAGTTTAGCAGTAGAAAGGAGCCTAGACATCTAGTAGTAGCTTTGACCAGCATAAACAAGTCTGAAACTGAAACAATGGATGAATTCAACAACAGGTTCACTGAATTAGAAAATTGCATCCCTGTCACCTATTCTCCTCCTGCAACTTATGTTTTGGACTATTATATCGAAGCGTTAAGTGGCAAAATCTAGTACCATATTAGAGATAAGGAGCCGACTACTTTACTTCTAACTCAGGGTTTGGCGATTAAAATTGATAAGAATATGCAGTCTTCACGAAAGTCAAACATCCAGGGTTACTCTAGATCATCAACTCCTTTGAAAACTATGGAACCTAAAGGAAAAGAGCCATCAAATGAGGCACATGAAAAGAAGCTCATGGACTTAACATAAAAAATGCAAGACATGGAAAGGAAGTACTTAGCACAGATTAAAGAGGTTCAGAATCAGGTCATAACTGTTGAAAGAACTCAACCTCTACCACCTCCTAGAACTTTTCCTGCGAAACCAACATGGCAGAGAAAGAACCCCAACCATGAGCAGAGGCCTCCTCATCAGCTAGAGGCCACTAATGTGGTTGAACCTTACAAACCATTTTGTAGGGCATGCAAAGATTTCCATGAGGAATCTAGCTGCCATTATGCATGTTATTCCCAGGAGCATGGTTATCCTGAGGGGTGCGGTCCTAGTACGTCTGCAAGCAAGCCTGAATTCATTCACAATGTCAGAGATCACATCTATGTTGAACACAAGGATAGCTGGAATCAAGCTAACTAGTTTCATCAACGGGTTGATTACTTAATTGAGTATTATGGGGAAATGCCTTCAAATAGTAACAATGTTCAAAATTTCAAAGGCATGGCATATCAAAGAAGACTTAGGGAAGTACCATCTACCCAAACTGCTCCAAAGGTAACAATTTCTGACATTCCTCCTGAAATAGATGATAAGTCAGATTCTGTTGCTCTAACTTTTGATTTATGTAGTTGGTTAGAAAACTCTAAAGTCCTGGTGCTCGTGCTTGAATTATGTAAAATTCCTGGTCAAAAGGAGAAATTGTTGAAAATGCTTGAGCCTCAAATTAATAATGATCCCCTTCCTACCTAAAAAATAGTTGCACTCGAAAAACCTAAAGCTCCAAAGAAAGTAACTTTTGCCAACACTATAGAACATCCTCCTCCCAGTCAGGAAAATATTTGTAGAGATCCCCTTGTAATATTGCATACTAGGGACCCAAGAAAATAAGATCACCCGCTCTTCTACATGTCATTGATGATAGGTGATTTCTCCTACACAACTATATGCTAGATTCAGGATCTGGATCAAATATTATGACCAAGAAAGTTATGTAGCAACTTGGCCTTAGAATCACTCGCCCTTACCAAAATATATGTGCCATGGATTCTAGACCTGTCAAATTTGAGGGTGTGATCGAAAGGTAGAATGTGAGATTAGAAAAGTATCCGGACATCAATGTTACCATGGATATTCTTGTCATAGACGTACCGAATAAATGGGGCATGCTCTTATCCAGAAAATTCGGTGCAACTTTTGGGGGATCCATCCAAATGGATTGGACTTACGCCACTGTACCTGCATCAAAATACTCATTAGTTAAGTTACATATGGAGAAATAACAAAGAAATCATGTATAAAACCCAGGGAATCCATCAAATGAGTATGTCAACTACTTAGGTGAACTAGGGATGTACCAGATTAACTCCACTTTCTTAGAGCCTATTCGTGAAGAAATAAAAAATGAAAAGCTTAATGAATTATGGGGGATGAACTTTGATGGAGCCTATTCTAGAGAAGGAAAAGGTGCTAGGATAGCCATTATGTCACCTGAAGGTAAAGTTTTCAACTTTTCTTTTAGATTAGAATTTGAGACAACTAACAATGTAGCAGAATATGAGGCACTTCTACTGGGCATTGAGATTGCCAAGGACATGGGGATTGAGTTGCTTTATATTAAAGGGGGCTCTGATTTGATTGTCCAACAAGTTAAGGATCAGTTTTCATGTAAATGTAAAAGACTTAAGAAATATAGAAATGCAATCTGGGATACAATGGAATTCTTTGATGCCCTTAACTTAGAAGCAATCCCTAGATATCAGAATAGTGCCTCCGACAGACTTGCAGTTTCAGCGTCAACTCTTCATTCATCGGATGAGATGTTAGAGGGGAATTGTCCATTAGAGATTAACCTCAGACCTTCTGTTCCTGATAATGTTGAACATTGGCAGGTCTTCAAAGACGATGAGCAGATTTTGAGACTCATTCATAATGTTGATGAATTCCTTAATTAAAGTAAATGATCAAGAAGAAAACAAAGAATATTATGGAGAAGGTGACTAGTTTAACAATCCTGTCCCATGTGGTATAGTTGCATTAGAAAACATCTTTGACACATAGGACAGAATAAAAAGCAATATTGTGTAGATGAAACCAGGATATTACGTTGAAATCAACATTGGGACGGAAACAAAACCTAAAATTATAAAAATTGGAAAAGGTACTTCTGAAAAAGAAAGGAATAGCCTCATAAATCTAGTCAAAGAGTATAGGGATGTAGAGCCACTGAAGGTTATAATATTTGTAGAGTTACTTTACCTTTATTTGAAAAGTCCTTTCAAGGATCAGGTTCCTTAAGGCACATTGTATAAAGTTTAATAAAAGATCTCTGTTTGAGTTGGGTTTTTAAGTCCCCACTCTCTTCCTCCCCCATTTGGGGAGGCTTGTGTTGTGTGTATGCTTTGATCAGTGCTAGTTTTCATCATTCATTACATCTCATGCTTAGATCATTAATTATTAATTCATCACTTCTAATTTGATTACTCAGTTTAATTGTTTATCTTTCTAAGTTAATAAACTACTTAAATCTCTTGAATCTCACCATAAGGTGGATCAAGAGTGCTCTCTATCGGAGAGTTTAAGAAACTAATATCATCTTGTGCTTGTTTAATCAATTAATAATCCATAAGTAAGACTCTTGAACTTGCAAAAACACAAGTCAAGATCACTCTCTATTGGAGAGCATTTTAGATTTGCATAATCCCTGCATTAGCTTCATATAGATCAGCTAAGTCTCTCTTGAACCACGGTCATAAGATGAGGTCAAGAGCGCTCTTTGTCAGAGAGTTTTAATTAATTACCTTAATAAAATTCACAACTCACACCCCTTTAATTAATTAACCCCCTTTCCTCCTTGCCGGAGTATGCTCTGACCGATCTTAGATCGGAATACCCAGAAATGACATTGGATCTCTAAACCCCACAAGAGGAACTTAACTAAAACTTTTCCCCATAAGCAACGCACCGGCGTTGTTCGATAAATACTGAGGCATGTGGGAAAATTCCAAGTGTGGGCACCGGGCTACCCAATCTGGGCACTGGTAGTTAAGTTATTGAACACTTACCTTTGACCCCAGACAGGTCCGTCATGTCTTCAAATGGAGCCACTGAAGGTATTACCGGTTAGGACATCCAACTACCATAAGTAAAGATCACAAACAAAAAACTCTTAAAACTTACCAAGAGCACTTGCAAAACCTAACATTCACTGGCATCTTTTGGGATTCACATGTTTACACCTGAAGCATCTCTGATAAGTTGACTCCATCGGCATTGGTCCCATCTTTTAGCATTGTTGATAATCTGGGCCATTTGTCCATCGAATGTTTGATTATAAATCATATATGTGAATGCTTTATCTATTTCGTGAAGTGCTCAAATATTTGTCTATCTTTAAATTCCTGTGATAGCAACGTGGATTGATTTGTCTTGTGTTCAATTCATCACATTGATCATCTTCAATCACAAATAACTCCTAAACAACACCCATCCGCATCCGAAACATCTAAAAATTAACTTAAACATTGAGCCATAGAAAACTCTTTGTTAGGGACTACCCCCCTTGGCTTCGTTAGGAGTTAGCCTAAACAGAGGAACTAGGAGTAGGTGACAGTACCTAGCTCTGTACTTGCCCCCAAGGTCACACATCTCCCACTTTCTCAAGTGAGGAGACAGCTTTCGGAATATTTCTGCTGCTGGTGTGCAATCGACGGACAATACTGCTCACATTTGAAATTTTCAATCATAATGTGCACAATTGTTTGGTTGATTCATGAGCATTTGCTAATGTTATGCCTTTTTCAATGTGTAAAATGATAAATGGCCAACCTAAGCCATCTGATGGAAAGATAATACAGTTAGAGATAACAACTATGAAAGTTGTAGGAGAGATGGAAGACGTGCTGATAGGTTTATTTGCAAATGAGAGAGTGTTTAAGTTCATAGACATCATGGTGGCTAACATACCAGAAGCTTATGGATTAATCTTGAGCCGAGACTGATCTGCGAAACTAGACAAATATTTTTCAACTAATTGTTCTCAATTACAGTTACCCTATCAAGGATGCCAAAATCATATTAAAGTAATGAGAGAACCACATATGAGACACAATGGGACTTAATTAGAAGGAAAGAATGAGTTGGTGAATTTTTCGCACCCTGTGTTGGGAAATTATTTCATTGAGCTAGAACCGAGAAATTACCAAGCTGAAGAAGTTGTTAATGGATCAGATATGCAACCTGATCTCCATCGATTTTTGTGGGATGATAAATTTGACTATAACATAGTTAGCTTAGTTTTATATGTAGACAACAGAATTAGTTCAGTAGATGTAGTATATAAGTTTTTGGTTTTGTACTTTGATGGTTCAAAAATGCAAGAAGGATTAGGAGCTGGTTTTATCCTGATGGATCCAAAAAAAATAAACATTTCCTTTCATGTATATTAGAATTTGAATCTAGAAATAATACAGCCGAATATGAAGCATTAATACAAGGATTAAAAAAGGAAATTGAATTCAAGGTTAAGAATTTAAAAGTCTATGGAGATTCTGAAATTATTGTCAAACAAGTCCAAAATACCATCCATTGTTTATCTCCACATATAAAGGGCTACCAAAGCGAAGTATGGGATTTACTAGTGAATTTCGATGCATTTAATATAGTTTCTATTCCTAGGATAAAAAATGTTGCGGCTGATTTATTAGCTACATCAGCCACCAGGCTTGTTCCAACTAATAATCAATGTTCTATTGAATTACGTTTTAGGCCTTATGTACTGGATAATATCACAAATATAAGAATGGTTGATGATGACCTGCATATCCTAGAATTTCTAGCAAATGAAGAGAATTTCAAGGGAGTAGTAATTGATGAAGAAGAACATCAAGCAAACTTTCGAAGCAGAAACTTTATACCTAAAGGAGTTAGAACATTGGAAGGAATGTTCGATTTGAATAACAAGTTTAGAAGGCCAACAAATGTTAAAACAGATAGCTCATCTATGGAATTTGAGTTGATAAATTTGGGGTCAGAAGCTGAGCCTAAATACGTAAACTTGGGAAAGTGCTGCTCACTTGGAGAAAGGCACAAATTCATTAACTTGTTTAAGCAATACAAAGATGTATTTGCTTGGACATATGAAGATATGAAAACATATGATACCAATATTATACAACATATTGTTTCGATCAAAGCAGGGGTCAGGCCATATCAATAGCCTTTAAGAAAAATGCATCCGAAGTTGGAACCTCTGATTCAAAGCGAAGTGAAGAAGCTACTTGATGCAAAATTCAGACATTAGGAATGGGTTTTGAACTTAGTACCAGTAAGGAAAATTATGGTGATATTAGACTCTGTGTGGATTTTAGAAACTTGAATCGTTCCTCCGCTAAAGATAACTACCCAGTCCCTCCCATGGAACAAATCTTCCAGATGTATTTGGATTGGAATTATTCTCTCTACTAGAAGGTTTCTCAAGCTACAACCAAGTGTTGGTAGCAGAAGAAGATAGATTAAATACTACATTCAGAAATAAGTGGGGGACTTTTGCATATAGAAGGATGCCCTTTGGACTTATCAATACTGGAGCAACTTTCCAGAGGGCCATGGATATAGATTTCTACGGGCTAATTGGATGAAGTGTAGTAGTGTACTTAGACGACGTTACATTTTATTCCAAGAAAAGAGAAGAACACATGTTTCATTTAAAACAAATTTTCAAACGCTATCGAAAATATGGTATCTCTTTAAATCCAAAGAAAAGTGTGTTTTCTATATTAGAAGGAAAGTTGTTGGGTCATGTAATTTCAAAGAAAGGGATCTCAATATAACTAGAAAGGATCAAGGCTATAGCACAGATTCCTTAGGGATCTCAATATAACTAGAAAGGATCAAGGCTATAGCACAGATTCCTTCGCCCCACAATAATAAAAGAATGCAATCTTTTATGGGGACCATTAACTTCATCCAGAGGTTTGTTCCATATTTTTCTCAAATAGTCAAACCCATGCATCGAATGATGAAGCAAAGTGCTTGGTTTAAATATACAGACTTAGAGAAAGGTGCGTTCAACAAAATCAAAGTAGAAATTGCTCAAGCACCCTCTATCAAAAGTTTGAACTTCAAAAAATATTTCTTCTTATACACTTTTGTTTCAGACAGCTCATTAGCAGCAATGCTTACACAGAAAGAAGAAGGGGGAGATGAGTACCCTATATCATTCATGAGCACTGGACTACAAGGTGCTGGGTTGAATTACCCCATTGTTGATAAACAAGCATATGCAGTGTTCAAGGCTGTAAAGAAATTCAGGCTTTATATACTAAAGAATAGAACCAAAATTATTGTACCTCACCGAACAATCCAGAATCTTTTCGTACATAAAGAGTTTGTAGAAAGAAGAGGGAATTGGGTTACATCCTTGCAAGAGTATGACTTGGATTTTAAGATAGCCACTATCGTCAAGGGACAAGGGATGTGCAAATTAATGGCTGAAAGACAGGACAATGAATATAATGATTTGAAGAATGAGTTTGAGCTGCAGAATCTTGGTATAGAGATTTAGTGCACTATCTCCAACAAGGTTATCTACCTGAACATTGGAATTCCAAGAAGAGAAGGGCCTTACACTTAAATTCAGCATCTTACCAAATGATTGATGGAGTGTTGTTTAGAAAAAATTATGATGGAGTTTTCCTCGGGTGCTTAGAATGAGAAGATGCAGCCAAAGTAGTCAAAGAATTACATGATGGCCCTGCTAGAGGTCATTTTTCAGGAGATACTACGGCTCATAAGATTTTAAGAACTGGATACTATTGGCCAATGTTGTTCAAAGATGCTCACGCCTATGTCAGAAAATTTGATACCTTCCAAAGGATGGTGGTGGAAGACAAGCCAAAACAGTTGGTCCATTAAAACCACTCATCATTTCAGAACCATTCGAGAAATGGGGGATTGATATTATTGGAGAAATTAATCCAAATTCCTCATTACAACACAAATATATCCTCATGGAAACAAATTACTTTACCATATGGGTGGAATTCATTCCGCTACAGAAATTAAATGAAGATGCAGTTATGGATTTCTTGCAAGATCACATTATGACTAGGTTTGGGGTTCCAATTTCACTGGTTTTTTATAATGCATCTTATTTTTCATCTGTTAGACTGACTACATTTGCAAATCAGAAATGGATTAAGCTACAATATTCTACTAACTACTATCCACAAGGAAATGGGTTATCCAAATCTACAAATAAAAATATCATTAGGATTTTAAAGAAAACAGTCATAGAGAATCAAAGAAGCTGGCACATCTCTCTCCCTAATGCACTCTGGGCTGACTGAGTCACACCCAAGACCTCCTTAGGTGTGTCACTCTACACCTTAGTCTATGGAAAGGAAGCCATTCTGCCTCCTAATATTTTGTTGCCTTCATCTCAACTAGCCTAAGCATCTAGAGGGTCAAATAGTGAAGTATTACAAGCCCAAATCAACACTCTGCTAAAATTAGAAGAGTCTAGATCCAAGTCCAAGGAAAGTTTTAAACATCAACAAGAGGTTGTGAAAAGATGGTTTGACAAGCATAAATCCAGGAAGAAAGAGTTTGAAGTAGGTGATTTGGTTCTGAAGTGGGATTACCCACATGATGAAAAGGGTAAGCACGCTAAGTTTCAACATTTATGGATAGGCCCTTTCCAAATCGCAGAAAAGTTAGTCCCCTCGAATTACAAGCTACATGATTTGCAAGGGTGGGAAGAGAACCTATCAGTAAATGGTGTGGTTCTCAAACCTTATTTTTCTTAATGCTCTTGATTTTCCTTTTTGTACATAAATAAATATTTGATTTTTGTTTTCTTTGTAGTTAGTTTTATTTATTTTCATTTGTTTTTTCTTAGAGTTTGACTTACTTCAGTTTGTTTATTTGATTTATTTTTCAGTTTTTGAAATAAACCATCACAACCTTTGGACATTTGGGGAACATTGGAATTTTGTGAAATATGTAATATTTTGATTTAAAAGATGATTATTAAATATGCATGTATCATCACTCAGATTCTTTAAGTTGATAGACTGTCTAAGGATAGGTTATGAACACATTGAAGTCCTTTTTTAGACCCCCTCAAATAACTAAGGTTGGAAGAGTCTAGAATAGTATTCTGGGGCTCCACTCACTACACATTAAAATCTGTCCTAGGAAGCAGACATCAAAGGACCCATGGAGAGGAAGCAGATGGGACATATGTATAGTATTTGAATGATCCCATGCCACAAATAAAATCCAAAAAGGCTAAAGAGTCAAAAATTCCGGAAAGAAAGCATACATCAAAAAACATACTGAATAAAATCAGTATTAGATAAGGTTTCTCAAAGGTTCTTCTCCGTCCGTGAGATGAAAGAAAAATTGTATCTCACACAAAAGGACACTGTGGATGGATGAACCTAAGACAAATTTCAAATAAGAGAAGCAATCGAGGAAGAATCAAAAGGACAAAATTCCAGAAAGCATCAAAATAATGCAAAAGGCATGGGAATGAGGAACAAACGAATATGTCTATCCATACTCTGCTATGATCTTGTGATTTTTGAGCTAGAAGCAATCCGATGGAAGGAATAAATGAACCTCATATCTTGGCCTCAGAAGAGTTATCAGGACTTTGGAATCCTAGTGGACCATAATCAATGTTAAAGTTTTGAATCTCTCAGTTCTAAAAGTTCTAGACAACTTAAAGAAATATGGAAGTTTGGGAAAAGTTGATTTAAATAGAATACCGTAGACCAGCTTTTGGTTTTAAAAGTTAGTTTTCTAGAGATCTCTGTTCATGAGTCAGTCACAAATTGTTGCTGCTGCAACTATCCCCAAAAAAAAATTGTACATTTTTTAGGATCCCTTTAAAGTCTTAGTTTTACCTCTTAGGCACTTTGAGTTTTGATTTGCAGCCTTTATGGTTTCTTCTATCTTGTAAAAGTTCCAAAGTTTCTTTTATTTCACTAAGGAAAAAATGGTTTTTGATTCGGCAGGGTAGATGGTTTCCCATGTTGGATCCACTACAGTGGATATTTTTTCATCTTAGAGCCACTACGGTAGATGGCTATTTATTTTCAAGCTACTATGGTGGGTGCACTTTTGTTCAAGTCGCCGCATTGGGTAAATTTTCAATTGTGAGCCGCTACAATGGGTAAGTTCTAGTTTGTGTATTGGAAAATTTTTTGATGTTTTTTCACCCCTCTACAACGGAATGTTTTTCGAGTCATGCCCTCTATAGCAGCTGACTTCGTAATTAATCATTTCATCTGACTCCCAGAGCTACAACGACGAATGCTTCTTCAATTGTAAGCTGCTACGGTGGCTGATTTCGCGGTTAGTGTCTCAGTCTATTTTGAAGCCGCTACAACGGAAGGTTTCTAAGGTCTCAGTTGCAACAATAGAAGCACTTACAAGTTTGTTGCAAATTTGTTTTGCGTTTGTTTAAGACCCTCCATTGCGGAAGTCATTCCCAATGTGTGTCTGTTATGGCAGAGGCATTTCCTCATCAGTGGCCCAATTCTTCTAAGACCCGCTGTGGCGGAGGTTGTTTAAACTTGGACCCACTATGGCGGCTGGCATCCTGATCTTCTCGATGATATGGTTTCAACTACCGAGCCGTAAAGGAGATAGTGGGTGAATTGAGGAATTGTGAGCTAGAAGTTGCGGTTGAGTTAGAGTAATCGAGCTGCCGTGTCGGGTCTGTGTGCATGTTAACTCATATCGTCCAACCCAAAGCGTTGGCACCAACAATGTTTTTCTCACACGAATATGTTTTAATGTCGCTTTAAATGGTTTTTAACCTTGAAATTCTATTCATTCACCAAGTGAAAGGTTTTTCACCATTTTTATTTTTACAGAGAGGTTGAGGAGTTGACGAGCGTTTATCCCATTTGAGCTTGTGTGCGGTTGAAAAAAGATCATCTGTGGAGCACACATGGTGTGTCCTCGCTGAGTTTTTTTAGCCACGTGTCGAGTCTCTGGCCTGCCAGGTAGGTTTCAGTTTTTTCCTTCTCAATTGGTTGTTTGGATTAAGCCGCAGAGCTGTAGACCGTTGATACGACTACGTAGGGTTAGGTTAGGTTTTTTTTATCATTGTTAGGGTTACAAAGGGGTTTTTTTCCTATATATATTCTTAGGATTCACCCTTTTCATATTTATTTTTCCCTACTCGCTACTTGCTTGAAAAACATCATCAGTTAGTCCAGAGGCGTTTCACCCTCAGTCTATTAGGTCAATGATGGACATTCAGAGAGCCGAGCTTCACGCTGGCATAAAGCCAGTGTATATCCTGCTCTTGGGAATTAGTGAAAGCTGTGTTTTTCCTACTTTACATAGAGCCTGTAGGTTTTGGGTTTATATGTTCCATTCATGGGATAGTGGGCCTAGTCTGTTACCCTAAGGCATCAACACTGTAAGATCAAAGATTTTGTTGCACCTGCAGTAGGGGGTATTTTCAGGTTGGGGTTTTTCTTCTAAAAGGGAAAAGGCTGAAGCTTTCCCATGTCCAGTGATTGTTGTGTCGACTGTAGTATTGACCCGCATCATGTGCTACCTGTCCAATCATTGGGAATGATAGAGTAAGATAGAATGAAGGTTTTGATTCGTTGGAATATGCTTATTCATTTTTCTTTCATGCTTTCATTCAAATACATTCGCTAGTTATGATGCGAACACTAAGACATTTATGTTTGTCACAGGTACAACTCACCTTAAACACCATGAAAAAGAAAGGTAACAAGAATCCCAAGATTGTTGAAGATGATTTAGATTCAGAAATGGTCGAAGCTGCACCCGTGAAAAGGGTAGAAATCATCTATGAGGATATGAAGGCCATAACTGGAGCTGAGCCCGATTTCAAGTGGGGTCAGTTGTTCCACATGATGAAGGAAAAGAAGGTTCTGGAGGAAGGGTTAGAAGACCTAGCCATGTATGAAAATATATTGCGATCTAAGCTCACTAAGGTGGCTACAAGACTTGAAATTCTCCCATGTGCACAAGTTATTGGGTGGATATTGCCAAGAGTAGATGCCACAGGGATGACTATAAATGATGAGGAGAATAAGGGAGTGGCATATTTTGCACCTGCATTTATATCAAAATCCTACATCTTACTTGAAAAGGAAACCAGTGTTACAATACAATGGATTAAAATCCTAAAGCTTGATTATACATCCACAATGAAGATGATGGTGGCTGAGGGAAAGACGTTTCGACACAAACAAACTTTAGAGTATGAGACTGGCCATGACTCCTTTCAGAATAATAGCACTGATGTTGAGCAGGATCTACGGTAGAGATGATGGGAAACTTTATAATTTTGGTTGGATTCCACTTATGTACTATGTGGCCATGGAAGGAAGTATTTTTAATTGGGTAGATATAGTGTCCAGAAACTTGGCCAAATGCATCAAAGTAGCTTAGGAAGGCTTGCAGCAAAACAAATAAGAATTTTACATGTCTCTTTTCTAATAGACTGCATACTCTATCATCACAGGTTCAAGAAGCTCAATTTAGTGTGGCAAGGGGGAAAATCCCCTATATGCACAACATACCAGATACTGGGAGCTCATAAGTATCATAGTCATTACCAGTTGATATGTGAGGAGTTTCTAAGACCCCTGTATCGGCTTCTTTGAGAAAGTGTTTGAAAAATAATACCACTAGAGTTAAGGGGAGCAACAACAGCAATCCAAAACTACACGAGCCAGAGGAAGAAGCTACAAAGAGGGCCAAGGAAGAGAGTGCTCGCAGATTGGAAGTAGGAGAAAATAAGATATTAGTTGAGGAAAAAAAAAACGAGAAGAAGAAGAAGAAGCTACTAGGGAAGAAAAGATAAAGAGAGAAGAAGCCATCCAAGGTAATATTGCTGAGCTAGAAAATGCCATATCTCAGGAAGCTTTGAATCCAGGACTAGAAGGACAAGACCTACAATACTGCACTGAGGAAAAAAGTAAGAAAAATGAAGAAGATCTAGGTGGTGAAGACCAAGAGCAGAGTCATTCCTGAGATAACCCTGAACCCCCACCCCCCCCCCAATATACTTCAGGAACCATACTTACAGGAGGCCATCTTCCCATATTTGAAATGGGATTAGTACCATTTACCCCATCCAAATATTATGATGTGGCATTTATAGAGGACATATAGTTCAATAAAAAAATGAAGTCAATCATTTGGAGAATAGAAAAGAATTTGAAAATGGGAGACCGACCCTCGGTCACCACATTCACGGAGAGAACAATTGTGAAAAATGTTGAAGATAATCCAAAGAAAATGGCTTCCATGGGAATTGCATCTACATATGTAAATGCTCACAATATTGACAAACTCACAGAAACCCTTGAGTAGTTCCAAGGCAAAATGGTTGAGATGAAAGCAGTTTTAAAGAAAGAGGAAAGAGTCTGCAGGGAATCCAAGAGGAAGTATGAAGATACTCTCTCATACTATGAAAATTTGCAACAAAATTATTAACATCTGGGAGAAGAACGGGACACTTTGAAGCAATCCAACATGAACCTGATTAAGGAAAAATGGGAGTTGGAAAATAAAATTTCAGAGTTGGAAACACAGAAGTCTACAGCTGAACAAAAGGAAGGACATAATGAAGCTCAAGTGGTGGAACTAGAGGCTCAAAATATCTTGTTGGAGGTGTTGTTGAAGGTAGAAAACTAACAAAGAAAAGACCTAGCACCTGTGACAATGCATGCTCTTATGCTCAGGAGAAAAATATATCAGATACAGGTCTAAATCACAGAGGAGGTTTTGAAGGTCAGAAAAATAGAAGCCTGACTAGAAGAAATCTCAGTTGTAGGTTCTCACTTCAAATACAAGACTCAAAATGTAATGAAAATAATTCAAAGAATATTAACATGGTTGGAAACAACCAAGGAGCCCCCAACAAATACACCTATCAAAGATTCAGAGAGAATGTAGCTTGAATATGAATTGATAGGTTTTGGTAATAAAGCTGCTAAGAAGATGTTAGAGGCAGTCAAGAAAACTAAGGACCAGTGCATGGAGTTTTGTGAGAAGGTACTTGCAACCCACAATAGGTGCCAAACATCATGAAATAAAAGGCTAGATGAGCTTCCTGCACATGAAGAAAATTTGAAACAATTGCATGATAGATTGTAGGAAGATGAGTTGGGCATACAGATGATTAAAAGCTTGGACCACAAGGTGCTAAAAAGTGTAATTTCTCAAGCAACAATAAATAGCTGTCGGTTGGAAGATCATCTCTGATCACTTCCATCTAGAATGGATAACACAAAGGTTGATGCTTCCAAGCATGAAGTTACTATTAGATTTTTGGAGCCATTAGACTTTGAGAAGATAGTTACGGATGCTATGGCATGGAGCATTTTATTGATGAATTATCCGGGTCCACATAAAGTGTTTTGTCTTATTGACACATGGAACACCTATTTTGTAATATTTATATTTTTGTCCTAATTAGCAAGCACACTAGATGAAAAAACCTTTTGTAACTGAATTGTAAAGGAATCCCAAAGGGAAGGGAGATCAAAGGTCATTTGGAAATGTTTAAGTATAGTGTTGTAAAAGAAATTTTCCTATGGCTAGGGTTTAAGTGGACATCAACGTACTGGGGTTGAAAGAGAGATGCATATAGTTCTGCAAGTATATATAAGCAAGTTTCAGAGATTAGAATGGTTCATACCTTGACAAATGAAGGTTGATCCAAGCAGCGCTTCAACCCTCCTCTTTCTCCTCTTCGGGGTAACGTTTAGTGGCGAAATTTCGCCAATTGGATATTTTTTGGGTTTTTTCAAAAAATAAATTCTCTATTTGATGTCTAATGTCACCTATATTTACATAAAATATGTTTTTTTATCATAATATTCACCAAACTTTATACATTCCAGTGTTAATTTTATGTTTCATATTTAGTATTCACCTACCTATTTGTAAACATGTTTTTTCAATCCAGAAGAATCGCCTAGAATACTATACTCAAGTATAATATTATAATCCTTAAAAAATATCCTGCTCCTCTTTCTCCAAGAGACCTGCAAAACGAATCACACCTTCCTCAAACCAATATGACAACATATAAAGAAATGATAATAAAATAAACATGAAAAATGATGTGACTAACATCATCATATGATCATAAACAAAGATTAAATCACACATTGAACAATAATTTGGGAAGAAGGACATCACATCTTTATTAATCTTAAAAACAAGTACAAATATACCTTCTCTTCAAGTTGGGAACTTCACGAAACCTTGATATGGTTCTGCTTCTTCTCTTCTCCAAGGAACTCAGCCTCTAAGCTCTGCAACACAAGGATAATGCTTCTAGGGAAAAGGTGTGGGAAAAGAGAGTCCCAATTCCTCTAGCATAAAAATGAAAAGATTCAAGTCCCATTTCATGAACCTCCTGTTGGCCTGTTTTTGTGAACTAGGCCAATAAGGAGGTTTTGTCCACACAATCAGCTTAAAGAAGCGTCTGGTGTGTTTAAATTAACAAAACCTCGCAGGTTGTGGTCCTGCTACCAGCTGATTTTTCTCTTAAGGAGAAATTAAAATCAGCAAAATCTAACCTATTCTAATGTTATTTTTATTTAAATGAATCCTATAATTAGTTTTAACTATCAAAACTATCTAATGGTTGCTTTCTTAAGGAAAGACTTCAATTTCTATAGATTTTTTTGAATATAAAGATTTGTAAAAAGTACACTAAATTCTACAAATTGATTTAACAGTTGTTAACTGGAATATACTAAAATAAAACTTAATCTAAACTACTCTATATGTACTATCTCAACTGAGAGCATTTCTAAAGACTAGATTAATTATTAATCAATAAAAGATGAACAGAAAGACTAAAAGCACAATTTAAATAGAAACATTTAAATTATGAATATTAAGTCACTCTGTTATATGACAACAGAATCGAAGAAACAACTGACAATAAACAGTTATTTAAACTTTCTGAAATTAATTAATAATTAATTATCAACATAGCTATTTGAACTTAAAGATAATGTCTACTATAAAATCACTATCAACATACAAATGATATTTTTAACAGACAGAAGAGTATATCATTATATCTTAAGTTTATAGTAAAAATACTAATAAACAGAATCATAACGATATATTTGTTCAAAATGCGATATTGAACTGATAAAGTGCAAATTGTAATTAAACACACATATATCAAAGAATAATGTGTTAATCTTAAGATAGAAGATAAGATGCAGAAGTATGTAATATATCCAAAACAAAAATACCAGTAATGGTATCAGTCTGTAGATGTCCAGTTGTATTCACCTCCAAAGATTCAACTTCAGGACTGAAATAACACTAGCAACAAAATTATACTTCAAGTATGTTTTCTTCTAACACTCCATCCCCTAGTTCATCAAAATTCCTGTCTTATATAATAATATGATTCCGTTTTCCCTATTAATGTTACATGCAACATTATAGTGCTCCTATAACTAAAAAGAGAATCAAATCTCCTATATCAAACACCTGTCAATATAAACAAAAAAACGACTAGCCTGGGTCCATGTACTTGGAAAATTCTTGGCCATTATTGAAACTCCAGCTTTTAACAAGCAACCACATCTCCATGCCAACGTATTAACAACGTCCTGAAACTCTGGAGAGAAGTGATGACATACCCACCTGCATTTAACAAACGAAGTAACTCATTAAAGCCGTTTACAATAAATACAACAGAATAAACTAAGTTTTTAATGCATGCCTGTAAAATCTGTGATTTGACAGGCATGTATTACCAAAAATATTTCATTACCTATTTGACAGCAATACGATCATGCACTTTGAAAAGGAAAATGAGAATAACCGTTCACGTTTTACTTTGAAGACCGATTACTCTTCGTGCTTCAGTCAATTTGGCCTTTAACCTGATAATCTTTATGTTTTGTTTTTCAATTCTTTCAAGTAGGTGCTGGTTCATACTAATTATTGACCTCTTTGCTTTTTTTATACTGATTCTTCTTAGCACTTGTTTCTTTCCATCTGCTGATCCAATCCATCAATTCTTCTCTAAATGTTTTATTTTCCTCTTCTAACAATGCTGTACTGGATAGACAATGCTTAAGTTTATCCTTCAACTCTGAAACTTTAGCCTGGTATGCATTATCTAGTACATGCTGCAGAGTTTCTTTTTCATTGGCTACCTGAGGAGAAATAGGGTTGTCAATATGTTGACTAGATGATGGTTCAGGGTCTGCAATACCTGTGTCTATACCTGGTTGAGTAACCTCGACCTTGCCTGATTTTACATCATTACCCTTTATGAAAGTAGAATTATTTTCATGAATTGTATTAGGGGTAGATGACGGGATGTCATCTTCAATAAGGACGACTGTAGGTTGAGAATCCTGTTGATTAACCATAGGACTCGAAATTGTATGGGTACTATTCATACTCCTAGTAACCCTCCATGAAAACAATAGATTTTCTGAATCAAACCCTCCCTTGTCATAGCAAATCTGGGAAAGACGATCTAATCTACGCATAGACTCCCTGCTATGTTCATAAGGTTTATTTGATTTAGATAGATTTTTACACTCAACAACATTATCAGTTTTTCTTTTGGTTAATATTTCTTTTGTTTCTGCAGGGGTGTTATGACCTTTACCAAATAAAGGTTGATTCGGGACTGCTTTAGAGCCACAAGGGACTGTATTCCCATCCTCATCTTTACTAATCCCATCGTTTATGGGTATACTGACTTCCCCGAACCCTTTTACCTCTGATACAGTTTCATAAGTATTATTAACCTCAGACTTTATGGCTTTTCTTTTCTTACGAATTCTCGAGGAGGGGTTCGGCCAGTACTACGTCGGCCCCAACTAATAGTCGGTTAAAAAACTATCCCATGACTTGCCATTTACAGAAAACTGATGTTGTAATATAATTTTGATTAACCCGTGGTGGAAAAGACTTCTATCAGGGTTACTAAAACTTCTAACTTCCTGTGACATTTTCTTCAAACTTTGCCATAAGTAAAATGGCAAATTGAGCTTACAACCTTGTAATGCTAGCAAGAGTCTTAAATGGTAAAGGTGTAAGTGGGAGAAACATCCATCACAGGACACGTACATTACCAAGATTTTGTAATAAGCTCTCCATTCGGGCTTCAAGAACCTGACAGGGACACCTATCTTCAGCTTAGTATCATCCGGCAATGGCAACAACAGAGATAAACACCTCTTCTTATTAACCTTGCTACCCTTAAACCAGTGTTCTCCAACTTGCGGGAGCTGTGTCGTTGTTGCTATATTGTCTTCGTTAATAACGAACTCCAAACCCTCAATCTGCACAATGTTGTCTTTTAAATTCATGGCGAATAGTTTAGTCACCTCAGCATGATGACCATCGAAACTCTTAAAGAATTTCCGCCACCCAATTTTCTCAAAACGCAGAGCTACCTCCTCGTTTGCTTCTATGAGCTCAGAACCAGAGATTTCAAAATGGTTTAATGCAGCCATAGTTTCTTCCATGCTCTCCTAGCTTCGAACTGAAATGAACGGAGAGGTGAACAAGGAGGGAATAGGTACCCAAACGTATGACATGATGTGCAGACTTCACATGCTTTGGATCTGACGGATATGAGATCTCTGGACTTGGCCATTTTAGCCGAACCTTAGCAATGATGAGTGCTGCAACTAAACGTTATATTATGATATATGCAGGTTTATCTATGATTTAGCCACGACTAGTAGTGATACTCAACCAAATTGGTGTACCAGAGATCTTGTGATTGATGAATCATAAATTCAAACATTGATTATAGACAGTGGTTAATAATGAACTTGTACATCGTGATAAAATGACATGACTATCAACATTCAATTGTGTTAATACGATGCCTCCATATGTTCACAGTTGTCGATTAATCATGAGGTGCAAGCCACATCTCTGTGCTAACTTAGCAATCCGAATGACAAACGTTATCATTTTGACACATGGCCCTTCGTAAACTCTGTCGATTAATGGAATTCTCCTAGTCTTAGCGTGAAAGGTGGTAGCATACAAGGCAATATAGTGACGAAATCACAGGCCTTAATGATTTGCATAACATCTAAATAACGACTTGATTTAATATTTATGCTAAGTATATACATAACATTTTTCAATTCTATATTAAAAACTTTTCAAAACTTCAAATTCGCTAGGATAAAAGAAAACGATAATATATGAAAACTCTTAAATGATAATCATTTATTTATTAACTATAATATTTACAAAAAATTATAGTAAAGCATTACAATGGAATATAAACTTTAGGTTTAAAAGTCACCTTTGATTAGTAATACTTTACCCATATCCAGCTTTTAAACCAACACAAGATGTGTTTTATTGATTCTCCCTTAGCATACTTTCCTTTTGAATTTCTCAAATCATATATAGTCACATAAATTTATCTTAATGATTGAATTAATTACATGAAAATTTATGAAACTAACTGACAGTTGTTACTTGCCAAGTTCACTAGCATGATTTCACCAACTTCTAAAATATCATTTTACTTTTCTTTGATTGGGAGTACCTTCAGAATCAAAGATTCTGAAGGTGCTCTTTTATAATTTTGAGTTGGTAAATCATAGAAAGAGCTGATCTCTCTTCATCTTATTGAGAAATGAAGAGGTTGTTGCTAGCTGCCAACAAATGGCGACAACCTGGGCGAACCAGTTATCTCTGCTCACACAAAATGATAACATCGAAATCTTAAAATCTGTTAAAAATAATAAAAAATTCTTTATCTACATAAACCATTCTTTACTCATACTCATAAGTATAACTAAGAAATATTCCATCTTTTGAATCAGAAATTTGATTAGGGAGAAACTTAAAATATCTTGGTCGAAACAAAGTACTTCATAGTAAGGATAACCTAAACCATCAGCATAGAGTATAGAAATCTACTTCTCTGAAAACTTTCTAGAATCTGTTCCATAATATAATAATTTTCTTTTTGTTTGATTTTCTTTTCTTTTAAAACAATAATTTTTCCTGAAGACTACTATCTGGGTATGGTATCCCAATGTGATAGTATCATTCACGAGAGCTGTCTGAAATAAGCAAGCCGGCTCGTGATGAGACCTCTTGTCTTTTAATTTTTTAAATCAAAAGCCATCACCTTGGTGATCAGAAATGAAGTTATTCTAAACAGCACTGATGATCATGATTAGGCCGGCTCATGATGAGACCTCCTATTCTTCAGTCAAAAGTTATGTTTTTTTTTCAATTTCATCTTTTAAATTTCAAAAAATGAGAGATCATTACCCAGCATGGTGACCAAACAGTAATGTCAGTCATTAATATCACCAGAAAATGAATCAGCTGGCTCGTGATGAGACCCCTTATCTTTTGGTTGTAACACCAAAATCCATTACTAGTTTCCTAATAATGTCATACTAGTGATATTTGTGATTCTGATCGGACCGGCTCATTACTGAGACTTTCAGTCTCTCACTTTAGTATTTTATTGACTGGAACAAATCCTAAATAGTTTTCAGATGGTAAATACTTTTCTAACACTGATGGCAGAGATTTGTAAGATTTTTTCAGAAGTACAAGCTTCGAAGAAGATATTAAATAAGCTATCCCTACTTCTATAAGAAAAATGACAAGATTATGAATAATCTGTGAAATACTTACAAATAAAAACACTAAAGGTCTTTTGCAGATTTTAAGAGAATTTGATCATTCTGAACAAATTTTAAAAGATTTCAGTCTAGTATCATAATGTTCCAGGCTGATGAGCAAACTGATTTTATTTATTTACATTGATTTCTACAGCTGCTAATTACAGGTTATTGACTAACTAGCTGATTATATACAAAAATTTGACAGTTTGAACTATTTGACTTAACAGAAAACTGACTGACATAACAACATGATATTTTATATATAAAAAGATAAATTTATTTACAAACAGCAAGCAAATTATATACATTTTAAGCCAGAAAATATTAACAGAAATATTTTTTTAGGATCAGCCCATTCACAGGGAATGTTTCGGACTATTCTTCAAGTGTTTGCAATCGAAAGGTACTTGGGCCTATTTTCTCAGAAATAACAAAGGGACCTAACCACAGTTTCTGAAGCTTAGTATGATCTCCCTTTTCTTAGTGAACTTTATCCCATTTTAAAACTAAGTCTCCCACCTGAAATTCTCGATCAGAACTGAAGAATTGGTCAAACCATGATTTCACAATCTGTTGATGTTTTGAAAAGTGTTGTTTTGACTTTTCTCTTTCTTCCTCCAGCTTTAGCAGTGTATTAATTATCTTTTCCATTGCTGGACACTCTTCATCTTTGACAGACTGAGTTAACTATAATGAAGGTAAGAACAGATTTGGTGGTAAAATAGCTTCAGTTCCATATACTAAGAAAAATGGTGAGTTACCTATTGCAACCTTAGGAGTTACTCTGTCTGTCCAAAGGGCATTGACCAATTCTGTGTGCCAATTACGATGATGAACTGAAATAGTTCTTTTAAGAATTTTCAATAGATTTTTGTTTGTTGACTCAGCTAAACCATTCCCATGAGGATGATAGTTAGCTGAATACCTGATTCTTATTCCCTTCTCTAAAGCAAACTAAGTTAACTCGATTGATGAAAAATATGAAGCATTATCAAACACGAGGGAGTCAGGAATACCAAATCTTGTTATGATAAAGAATTCCAGAAATAATATAACTTGATTGGTATTTACAACTTTTAATGGTGCAGCTTCTACCCAACGAGTAAAGTAATCGGTCACAGTTATTATATATTTGTGTTGCATGGATGAGGGAGGATTTATTGGACCTACTATATCAATACCCCATTGCTAAAAGGGTCTTTCAGCTGAAACAGGTTGTAAAGGAAAAGCAGGTTTTTTAACCCTTCCTACAACAAGTTGACATTCTTGGAATTTTCTAACAAAAGTATAGGCATCTCAAAACAAAGTGGGCCAATAATAACCAACCCTGAGAATTTTGTGTGCAGTGGTCTCTCCACCAAAATGACCTCCTGCTGGTCCAGAATGTAATTCTTTCAGAATTACTTCTGTTTCATCTTTATCTAGACATCGAAGGTATACTTCGTCTGAATTTCTTCGAAAGAGAATATTATCAATTAATAAATAAGGAGCAGCCTTCAATCTTAGTGCTCTTTTCTTCTTTGGTTCTAAGTAATCAGGGGCAGCCCCTGTTTCCAAAAGTATCCGTAAGTCTGTGTACTAGGAATCTTGAGGTGGTGGATAAAAATAAATTTCCCTGGTAAGTAAAGTGTTACGGAGAGAAATTCCTATGGCTTGGGGTACCACAACAGACAGCTAGACTCCAGAAATCAATCTTTCTCAATACGCAATAGAAATAAAAACATCTAACACTAAAGGATCGAACCTCGTACCTTATTCCGGATGGTTGAAGTAGATCCTCATTGATCTTTCCAATCTTCAGCTTGAATTGTTATAGCACGTCCTCAACAACAAGTAAACAATACAAGCATACTATATTTCATGGTGTTAGATCTATTCTA
>LPNX010200417.1:0-15770 GCA_001517045.1 Pseudotsuga menziesii
TGAGTGCCTTGAACTGCTGAAAATAACCAAATGCATCAGATTTATGTTTTAAAAAATATACCAATGTTTTTCTTGAGTAGTCATCAATAAAAGTTAGAAAAATGCACCATATGAGTTAAATATTAGGGTTAATGCTACTAGTTGATTTATAACAACCATCTTCTTTCCAATGCACCATTGAAGACAAATCGATAGCATTAATGTTACTAGTTGATATGATTGAAACCAAAAGAATAATTTTAAACTAAAAAATGAAAATTTTGGCATCATAACCTCTTGTGTCAATCATTAAAATTTTAAAATTTTATTATTTGTATAAATAAGTGAAAATTAAATTTTATGCCTAAAATTGAAAACTTAAAAATTTTGTACCATAAAGGCTACACAACAATATTTTTTTTTAAATCAATTAAAAACTCATTTATAATTTATCAAAAAATTGACCAACCACTTGGGTTGGATTCCATTAGGTCAATTAGGTCAGCGGATATAATGGAGGAGATAGTGGGAGTCAATTTGTAACTCAATCGAGGGTTCTTAACATCAAAGCAAATCCTTGGTTGAGAGTTCTTATAATCCTAAATGAACATTGTTTCATATTGTTCCTATAAGCCAAAATGAAACCTATTTCATGAGAGAGAGAGAGAGAGCATTGAAATGCTCAATCTAGTTCGCAATATTTGGGTTGATAGTTGCTAAGGTTAGTCAAGGTTGGTTTGCAGTGGAAACTCAATCGAGAGTTTCTACAAATGAATGCTCAGTCAAGGGTTTATAACCATGTTTTGTTTCTTTGTATAAAAACAAATAAATTGGTGATAAGAAATGGATGCTCAACCATTTCCCACCATACGGGTGATAAGAAACGGATGCTCAATCACTGCCATTTTTGGTGAAATTTCTCAGTTTATTACCTGTCAGATCGTGATCAGGAATGGATGCTCCACCACTTACATCACATAATTGTGCCACCGTTTTCTTAAACACTTAGGAATTAAAAATGAATTTATTTGTAGGCTTTACTCATGGAATGCATTGGTTATTTAATGTGATTTAACAATTCAAGATAGTTAACCTACTCTTAAACCCATATTTGCTTTAACTTATCGCTTCCTAACTCACATTGAACCAATGTTAACTCTGTTTTTTGCTGGAAATTGTCTCAATTTGTTGGGAAATTATCCCCATTAAAAAATTTCTGGACAAATACTTTTCTGATTCCATTATTAACATGATTCATTTATCGACTTCACACTTAACATTAAAAAATAATATTTCTAAAACCATGTGATGAATTCCAACCAATCTAAAAAAAAATCTTTTCTTAAAGAAAGCATCTTTTGGCATTATTCTTAATGAAATAGGGTACAACCTAGACTTGGGTAGAATGTTATGATGTACATTGATGGAGAATTACAAAAATTCAACAATCTTTATGCTTGTCAACACCATTGGAAACAAATCGATAACGTTAATGCTACTTGTTAATATAATTGAAACCCAAAAAAATAAATTTAAACTAAAAATTGAAAATTCTAACATCATAATGGTGCCGTTTAATAAAATCTACAGGGATTTTTTTCTTATATATATAAATAAGTGAAAAAAAATTCCAAAAAGTGAAAATTGAAAATTTTGGTACTTAATAACAAATTAAAAAAAATGAATTAAAAATTCATTTATAATTTATCAAAGAAAAATTGACCGACCTCTTACATTGGATGCCATTAAGTCGATTGGGCTTGATGGTTACAGTGGAGGATGGAGGGAGTCAATTTGTATCTTAATAAAGGATTCTTGGCATCCAAACAAATCCTTGGTTAAGGGTTCTTGTAAGCCAAAATCAACACTGTTTCATTTTGTTCCTATAAGCCAAAATGAAACATCTTTCATTATATAGATAGATAGATAGATAGATTGAAACATGTTTCATAGATAGATAGATAGATAGATAGATAGATAGAGCATTTGAATGCTCTATCAAGTTCTCAATGGTTGGGTCAGCGGTTGCCAAGCTCAATCAAGGTTGGTTTACAACGAAAACACGATCAAGAGTTTCTACAAACAAATGCTCATTTGAGAGTTTTGGACCATGTTTTGGTTTTTTTTTTTAAACAAAAAAAATTGTTCACCCAACCAAACCCTTGATCAAGGGTTCAAATTTACCACCAAAATTGCTTGATTAAGCATCCACAGAACTCCTCTCCCCCTACTCGCTTTTCCAAGAATTATTACCCATATTCATGGATTCTCCCATATCGAATTTATTATCTATTTTGGTACCTTTCGAGAGGAGAAATTGGAGATATTAGCTTAAGGTCCATTTTAGGGGCATGTCTTATTTTGGTTGGTGTCCTCAAATTTCTAGAACTCATTTGGGGAATTAAATGGTTGGTTTTAAGGCAAATATTTGGAGACATAATCACAGATATCTCAATGTTGTTCAACATCAAGATCATTCTAGTGGAACGAAGACCACCTCAATTGGAATTCGTATGATGAAGTTATGCATCCTAGAAGTTGACCTATGTTGTTTATTACTATGGTATCAAGTGGATGTCACAACAATTCCCATTACTCACACATGTTGAGCTAGTCATGTGTGGACTTTTGAGAAGATTATAGAGGGTCCAAAACCCTAATTATAATTGACAGTTGAGGTATGGTAAAGACTAACCTTAACATGTTAAACATTAGGATGCTAGGAAAGGAGAGGGTTCCATTCTTGTTGTATTGATTAGAGTTCCATAGTTGAAAAAAAAGGTGGGATATTGGAGTAGAACATAGAAAGTAGAAGACGCTCCATATGAGTTTAGTTTTCTTTATATTTTCATTTTCATATTTAAGAAAGATCAAGAAATAGTCCTCAACTCCTTATTGAGTTTTCCGATATTGGATTTCCAAAAATGTATATTGTGTTCATTATGTGGATAACATGGCATTTTTTTTTCTTTAACTTTTTTTATTTAAATGTAGACTAAGCTAATATTATTAAAACTTAAATAAAAAACTACATAATAAAGAGTTTGCAGAAACTTGTAATATCTATTGTGATGGACTCTTTAGATCAAAATGTAACCTTAGTTTTCACTAGTTTTTTGCTTGGACTCTTTAAGTCAAAATGTAACTCTTTAGATCAAAATGTGACCTTAGTTTTCAGTCTTTTAAAGCAAGGCCTTTAATTCCATTTCCAAATTAATAAAAAAGATCCTTTCTATTTTAGACATTCATCTTCCTTATAAATATAAAATCCTTTCTATTTTAGCCATTCATCTTCCTTATAAATATAAAATCCTTTCTATTTTATCCATTCATCTTCCTTATAAATATTTGTTAATTTTTAATGAACAATTATTTATAATCTGATTTTAATTTTTAATGAACAATTCTTTATAATCTGATTTTAAATTCATGTTTTTAGATTAGCTTTAATATTTTTATTTTATTTTTATTTTTATATTTGCTCATTTAAAATTATTTTATTTTATTTTATAATTTTGGTGCATGAATTTAGATTTAAAATATTTTTTAGAACCATAATACTACAAATTAAAACCATAAACATTTAGTTCACATTTCCTCAACATTTCCACTCTAAAAAAGAAGTTTGCAGTTTGAGATATTTGATCCCTTTCGGCCCTTTAAGATGGATGAATCTATATTGATAAAAACTTATAATTACACTGAAGGTGTTATTTAAGGGGCATGTTGCAGGTGTTATTTAAGGGGCATGTTCCTCTGCAGGTTCCTTCATCGACTCATTGTCTTTCCATGGCCCGTGATGAACCTCCCTGTGTCCACACATACGTGACGATAGACTCCGTAAAACTATGTAACGTATCCATGAGGAAAAACTTCGTAAAATTGTGAGTTGTAAAATTGCAATGCTCATTCCCTTAACGTATGCGTGGCGACATACTCTGTATCATTCCCTAAATATCCAGGTCATTTTCCATTATTGGGTCTCCCTTAGCACTTGTGATAGTTCCATCTCTGTCAAAACCCCAAAATTTCTGAAAAAATTAAAATTTTTAAATTTACATAATAATAACATAAATGCGGTTAACTAATTGTTGATTAGTTATATGTTATCAAAAGAAAATTCATTATTTGTTGGTTTCGTTTAACAATAAATAGTTCTTTTCAGTTTACTGGTTTTGTTCTTTTTGCGACCATAAGGTGAGACTGTCAATGCAAAAACTGGGCTTACTTAGCTTTCAAGCTAATGCAGTGGGTTTTTCCTGTTCTTACAGACTACAGGTGAGAAGCTTTGGGCGCTGCTTGAAGTAAATTTTTAAAGCATTTGATTATAGAATTTGTCGCATCAGTGAAATCAGTAAGAAATAGATACTAAACAAATTTCCAAGTGTTCAAGGTATAATTATTTCACTACTTCTATTCTTTTAATTCTTAAGGGATAGAAATTGGTTTAGCAGTAATGGTTACGACCGTTTTCTTTCTAGTCATCGAATACTATAGTCCTCAAAAGCTTACAGAATTGTTCCACATCTACCATGGTTGTCAATTGTAAGATAAAATACTTTAAATAATTCTTACAATTAGAAAAGTAAAATCAAGGTCTATAATTAGTTGCCCATCTTACTAAACTATACCATGTCTGAAATAATACCACACAGTTCTAAAGAGCTTATGTATTCCATTCTTACTTTTCATTTCTCTCAAGTTTAAGGAAATTACAAGCTCATTGCATACTGCAGTCAATAAGCGAAGCTAGTATTTAAGGTTTTAAATTCCGCTATACTATAATTATTTGGGGAATAAAGATCTATTTAAAGTCAGTAATAATATTCATATCTCAAGAAAATCTTTAAGCTTTTAGAGATCTACATACTTTCATACAACCTGCTAGTTCCAAACTAAATCATTCAAGGTAAGTGTCTACCATAATTATAGATTTACTTATCATGGTTAGCTTATGAAATTGAAGAATTTCTTTTCATAACTTAATAATACCTTGGCTTGATTATGATAAGATTGGCTTAATAAACAATGGCCAAAACTACGAGCAACTTAGTCATAGTATATATCTTGATACTTAACAAGTCTATGGGTTGTGCTGTCATGAACTGTCGCCTTTAGGGTTTTTTGTTCACTTGTTACTTCGTTTTGTGGCTTATTCTTACAGTTATAAGGGGCCCTTGAGCTGCATGAAGACGCTCTAGCTCCGGCCGTAATTGTATATTAAATATGTTTTAAAAACTTGTAGAAGCCGTGGCTTCAGTAGTCTTTCGCTTAGCTTTTACTATGTAAATACCAAGGTCGAGAGACAACTTGGAATACGAGCTTGAAACCCTCGATTCCATACTTCTGTTGATGTTTTATATTCACAGGGTTTAAACCCTAACTTAATACATGAGTTGTTAAACAACCCTTTTAGTTATCTTGTGCTTACAATGCCTTACTACAATTTATTTATTTCTTTGCTTACTTGTATTATAATACTAGTGCTATTTACGTTCGGCCGTAAAAGAATAATTACATAATCTTGGAAATTTATCAAGGGTTAATAATATACCTCTGTAAATCATTTTAATTAAATTGTAATAAATAATTTAGCACGATAGGTCGAGCATCCTGTAGCTCTATTTGTTTTAATTTATATTTATGGTGAAGTACTTTAATCAGTTACTCCCTTTTCAAGTACTGAAATTATACGTGATCTTGTAATACTAAAATTGACTAGATTACCCATTATTACTGTTCCTGTACTTAGTATTTTAACTTGCATACTTTATCTATACAGTACATATAATAGACAGAATATTGTTGTTTTTGTGCTCATAGATACTTAGTTATTTCTATTTGAGAGTGTTGTGATTATTATTATATAAGTATTATCCTGCAACTTACATAATAAATTTGTGTTTTATTACAGTAAGTAAGGTATCTGTTATGAACAGCCCTTTTGTATAGAATCCAATTCCATTTACTATTGATATTATAACATAATACATTGTTTTCATTTAATATAATATAAAGAGATGTTCTATCAATGTTACATTTATCAACTGTATTTTTTTATTAGATGTAATCACAAAATAAATTATTATTTATTTCCTGTGTTCTTACAGTTCCTATATTCTGTAATATCTTATTTAAATAACCAGCTAATAATTATAAAATTTATTTATAAAAGAACTAACCTAATTACTGTACAGTTAGTATTTTAAGAAGTATGAAATACAATTACACAATTTGTTTATACTTGACTAGACAGAACAGAATTTAAAAGAATAACCTATATACATATATATATTCTTTTGTATGTGAACCCTGCTATGAGCTGAAATATCTGTAGGATTAATTTGATAATCTAACTATTCTGTCTTTCCATTTGATTCTTAGATAAACAATGATTAAGATTGGAAGAAAGTAAACTGTAAATCTATGAAACAATTAGGTTACTGAAAGTAACTAAAGTAACAAGAAATCATACAACAGTCACTGAAATAGCTTTTCTGAAAAATAGATAAAGAAACAACTACTACTCTGAAATCTCATCATACTATTATTATTTAAATTTATCCCTGTGATGGAGTACGGTCTGGTAAAACCCAGATGTGGAAAAACACAGTGGGTCTTTATCTTTCATCAACAAATTCCATTACTAATAAACTAAAACATTTACATCATTAAACCAGTTAACTCTTATATCATAAACTACAAACTTAACATTCAACCATTCATAGTATTTAAACAAGACAGATAAGGGACAGAACCTGCTTCATCTGTGGACAACAACAGCAATGGGAGGTCATTCCTCCCTACCAACTCCTGGAGAGCGCTCAAACAGCGACTCCTCAGGACCCCGAAGCTTGCTCTGGTCTCCCTGGCTGGAACTAGGTGCAGCAATAGTCAGATACCAGTCCTCAAACTCAGTATTACTCAAGAACTTATCAGTAAGTTCTTCCAGCCCACAAGCTGTAATAAACCAAGTTACTGCAGCAATCCTCTCTAAACAATTTCCTTACTGTTTTCCCTTTTTTCCCAAATGAATTTCCTGAATAGCATTCCACCTGAATGTTTCTTCTCTCTGGAAAATATCTGAGCAGCCTTTGCTCTATTCATTGGGTACTTTTTAAAATATTGCCTAGGTCTTTTTGGGTTAATTGTCATTTAATGAGCCACCTGCTCTAATCCCACTTTCTTAGGGGATCATGACCCCAAATATAGGGAAGTTTCCACCTGCAACTTAGGAAGTATTTGAGGATGTTGCCACTTGTCTTTTGCCCTCCACGTAGTTCCATCCACCAGTTTGACCAGTAACCTCTTTTTAACAACTCTCCCATGCTGTTGTCTCCACAATTTATTTATTAATAATAAAATATTCTGAATTACATTCCACTTCTAATGACTCTACCGAGTCATCAGTTCCTACTTAGCATTAAATTTAACATAATGTCTCAGGAATATAATAAAAACAATTAACATTATTTTACAAAATTGGGGTATGTGACAATCTCCCTCTACTTCCAAGATTGTACTCCTAGCATTAATCCTATCAACATACTCATTAAAGCCTTCAGTTTCCAAATCTAAGCCTGCGCGTTGCATTCTTGTATCCCTACACTCTTGAAAATCCATATTATTCATGAGTTCTGCACTATTTGTAGCTCCAGTGGCACCCGAGTCTTTTTACCTAAAACTATTATGCACAACCCCAACCATCCCATGTTCCAAACTAGGACTTATTCGGGACGCCATGGCAAGGACAAAGGGGTTTTCTAAATACACACTTTTAACCAGCAACATGAAAGCAGTACAACAAATAACCAAATTAATTTCTTTTTTAAAATAAGAAAACAACTGGAATCAACATAATCCATCGATTTAGCTCATTCTGTACAACAAGCAAATCCGCAACCAATAATAGGCAGTTTATTGACACACAAGAAAGAATTACGGCAGCTAATAAGATTAAATTACTGTCGTTGATAGGATTGCAATGCACAGGAAACCAAGCACGGAATTAACAAAGTTTATGCTACTCAACACATGGACATGAAAATGAATGAAAGCAAACTTTATTACCCTCACCATCAATATCAACATAGGGAGAGGAAAACAGATAAAACATCATACAGTTATTTAAACCCTACACATCAATATGGCATATTTATTTCACAGAACCATTGTGTTCGCCAACTATGCTACTTAAAATCATGGAAAAACAACACAACCAACTCCTAGCTTGTACGATAATTTTAGTGGAAATATTAAACAAGCCTTAACCATGAACAGATTTTATGAGTGATAGATTAAAGGAACCCTAAGACTCGATTTTGCACAACCACATACAAAAATACCAATATATTTCGCTCATTAAAATTATCCAGGCATTAGAGGCCTCCCAACTGTAAATTCATGCAGGCAAACTAAATGTTAAAGGGAAAAAGAAAGATACAGTGAGATTCAAAAATTGGGCTCATGGAGTTACCAACTCATCCTAAACCCTATGAGGTGAAGGGACTGCCTTTCGATCATGTTTCCAACGACTCATTCTGGAGACAATCATATGGGATTGAACGATTTATGTAGCGCATAGTTCTAAAAGCTCCCTTTCTAATGATGGCTTTCAAAATATTTTAAATTTAGATTTATTTGGGAGAACGACATCTGTCATTTTTGGACGGTTTAGCTGTCGCAGTAGAATTTAGTTTTCCACACATAATGGCAGATGTTCTTTATAATGATAAATCTAAAACTGTTGTGCACAACCCTAGCCATCCCATGTTCCAAAATAGGACTTATTCGAGATGCCATGGTAGGGACAAAGGGGTTTTCTAAATACACAATATTGGCTCTACATAAAGAGAAATTCACTTGTGAACTTAGCCAAACATCAATGCAGTTAATATGGAATGCATTGCTGCATTTGGGAATAATCCTGAGAGCCTCATTCTCATGAAACTCAACCAAACAAACTGCACACTCCATTCTGTCTATGAGCTTCTCTACTTTGTTGAATTTACATAGAGGAATGGATCTGATCACAACTTCATCCTGACCATATGATTGAGTAATTATCTGCCAGCCTTCTGGGTCTTGGAATCCTTCCAGTGAATAAGCATCGACTTGTATATTCTCTTCAGAGTCCAAACTCCCACATATCCTCCTAACAAAAGGTCTCCATCGAGAAGCTTTGTAAAACTTGGCAAAAATCTTGTAGTAACTTACCACCAGTAAAGTGTTGCCTAGAACTACAACAATGGCTATCAAGGTAGGACTGATGGTGGTGATGGCATAGTTGTGCTTGGTGGGTCCTTTACTTATGGCTACATCTAGTGAGTCCCCATCCAAACTCATATCTACCTGCGAAAATTTCCCTTGGACTGGGTTGCTCCGAAGCCAAACTCATGGCGAATTTCATTAACAGATCTACTTCAAACCTATAAAGTTATTGAAAATACATAGATGTAATTAGTTACTATGTTCGTAGAGAATGAAGGATAATAAACCCACTGCAAAATCATAAATAATGCCACTACAAATTCAGAGTGAATTGATTTAACTACACAAAATTGATGAGAAAATTGCAAATCATCTCAGAGAAAGCATATTCATGGTGCACTAAAGAGCGAAGCCACTTACCCAATTTACTTCTTTAATGAGGGGGCAAGGTGCTTACTTCCTTTTATCGAGGAGTAGCCTACCCATTAGGAGAATAGACTCCATGGGTACAATTTTGAGTTGGTTAACGTAAAACCAACACATTCTAAACTTCAAAATCGAACTGATATTGAATCACAGATGCCTAGCCATGAGACTGCCAAATGTTATGGATTTCTTCTTTCAGGTTTATTATTATAAAATCCCTAGATTAGAAAGCAACTCTAACCTAGCCTAGTAATTTCCAAATTATAGCAACAACATAGATTTGCCAGAAGTTATTTGTGCTTGTTTGAATACTTTGGCTGTCAAAATATAATAAAAGCAACAACTGGAAGATTAAACGTTGGAATGGTCTTCGAAAAGGCACGTTTACAACAGCTGGAAGATTAAACGTTGGAAATTTTGTTGAAAAGGACACGTAAACGTGCCCTAGATACTTCTTCCACCATATTTTTATAATTTGAAGAAATATGGATGATGTTCAATTTTAACACAGTTCCAGTATTGTGTAATAATAGTTAAACATTGAAATATACAATATTTTCGTGGAATGGATCTTCCCCCTAACTCGTGTCCATGGCAGGGCTAGACTCTGTCTTGAAATGTAGATACTATGGGTATATCTCTTTTATTTTTGCATATACAATTTGTATAAATTTTGATGCGAATGTATCACAAGCTTCTATAATGAACTATTTGGTGCTCTATAATTTCTTTATGATGTTAATTCGGCCTCTCTCCTTGTTTGCAGACATGTATAAGATGTAATACTTGAGACTGGGTATGAAAGGGTCATATTAGTGTACATTAGAAAAGACATGTCCTTTCCGCGTTTTCTCTTTGATGTTTAAATGGCAACTTTGGACTATTTTTAATTTGTATTGTTCAGAGTAATAGCGGAGTAGGTAATTGCTCATAATTTTTATTGGAATTTGTGTAAATTTTCTCTCTCTCTCTCTCTCTCTCTCTCTCTCTCTCTCTCTCTCTCTCTCTCTCTCTCTCTCTCTCTCTGTATATATATAACTTTACATACAAATTTTTATTAATCTAGGTGGCTATTAATATCCACCATGTGTAGCCAATTTAATGCCGCCACAAAGCGGTTGCGGGCCGTTAGATTTCAAGTAGCTTGAGATCCAACTTCTCTACCTCAGTATTAAATAAGTTGTCACATGTTACATAATTCTCGCCATCCTATACAATTAATTTGTATTGATAATAAAGGTAGTAATTCACTCGAGTGCCTTTACGCATGATATGGGTGGTAAGTCACTCGAGTGCCTCTGCACATGATAGTCTCGTTAGGAAAAATGTCGTTATGGAGAGCGTGGTTGGGGTCCAAGAGGACCAGTGGATAAAGTCTCATCGATTAACTAATTGATGTGTGTAGGTAATGCATGCTTTACAGATCCTTGTATGAAAATACACAAGCTTTTATGTCCGGTTAGGCTTCAGGTTTGATGGCCATGAGACATACAATCTCTTTGTGTATTGCTTCCAAGATTCCTACAAAATTTTTACATGTACCATAAGCTAGATATTTACATATGACAATTTTAATACGAACTAAACATACAAAATTTAACACAACAAATTTATATTTACATGTGAATAACGAATTTCTATTTACGTGTGATTCATCCCGCTAGAATATTTCTATTGCGCTCCCTGACACCTATAAAAGCCTTAAATTATTCATTAGAATCCCGGAAGGTAGAGAAGAGTTGGGATGTTTGTTCAAGCAAATCCATATGAGATTCAGGGACTTCATTGTCATTATATTGTGTTCGAAGAGAGAAGCTTCAGTATCAACTAGTTGCAACCTCCTCATTTGAATACCGTCAAATGCATATTCTTCATGATAATCAATGGGAACCATTATTTTTCCCCACACGGTAATTATGTATCCAATCATCTATACTTATAGAAGATTGTTGCAATAAATCATTAATAATTATGATTTTTTTCCAACACCAAAGTCGATGGGCAAAGAGCTCTCAGCAACATCTCTTACTCAACTTTCATAGTTTGTCATACATATTTGTATCGTTCCAACCATCTACTTCCATAGTTTCCATGGGAAATTTGGCAGCCATGCATATCATCTGAAACACAACTGTGTAGGTCCACCAGACACTCGGTTTGTACATTAGAAAACCCAAACTCCGTGAGCCAGAAAGACATTGCACTGGAAAACACATGGGTGATTTGAAGGTTGGTTGGGATTTAAAAAATCAACAAGCCATGCCGCCGCCATGGTTTTGAAAAAACAATTATCTGGCAATGAGCTCTACTAATGGAGCTAATTGAAGTTGCAGAACTTGAAAATGAAAGAAAAACTTATGCGAATATGAAGGTTGAAGAAAGGTTTATGGGAGTCTAATGAGCAGTCATATATATATTATTTATTTTGCAAAGAAATGTAACAATAAGAAAATGACTTTGTGTTCGTTGGATCGTAATTTTCAGTTTCATATATCAAAGCTTATGACTCAGAGGGCCTCCACATTCCGTCGTGATGGTTTTGGGATCCACAAGGAGCGAAGGGCACCACGCCTTTTCCTTTAAATGTAGTGAAGAGAAAAGGTAAAAAGAAATTCAATGGAATTGTTACGTCTATCACAACTTGTGCCCCCTAAGCTACAATATGTGCGTGGAAGGAGGTTAGCTTCAACATCGATTATGTCATGAAAATTAAGCAACAAGCTACTAATGGACATCCTGAATATATACTATCGATATTCAATACGAAGATTGACTTGGGATATTAAAACCTTGAAAAAAAATATTTTCTTTACATGTCAACCTTATTTGGCCATTCAATGATCTTCAATACATGAGATTATAAGAGGACCCATGCTAATGGTCGACAGGAAAAATGGTGTCACTTGTGCAAATTATGATGTGCAGAAATTTTGATGTCTCGCATAGTTCAAGTTTTAATTTCAAAGGTATAGTCTCTCCACATCCAGGTGAGGTCTCAGTTTCAAAGGTATAGTTCCTCCACGTCTAGGTGTTTCAAGGTTCTCTAAAGCTACCTAAAACTTGGAAAATTCCTATAACTATGCCCCTTGGATTTTTTGGACTTTTTTGCTTTGTAAGATTCCATTGGCATTCAAAGGATCGAGACGAAAACATTGACTTATTCACCGAATGTTTTCAAATTTAAAAACTTTATGTACAAAATACTTTCAAAGGAAACTTATTTTCACTTATGTGACGGTTTAGAAGTTTGATGTTACTTAGTTTCGCTTATTTTCCTATACTCTCTTTCATTACATAAACTTATATTATCTACACACAACTTTCTCTATTTTTGAAACATATAGAAGTTATATTCTGTATTTAATTCCCTCTCTTTAAGGGTATGCTAGTTAATTAAAAAGTTTCATTGAATCATATGTATGTACATATAAAATTCAATAGGTTGAACCAAAATAAAATAAATAATGAAATCGTAGAATAACAAATAAACACTTTAAATATTGAAATTACTCCGCAAATATGGATTAAAATATTGAAATTACTCCACAAATATAGATTAAGTTTATATAAATCTACATTAAGTTTATGTTAATAGATGAAGTTATGTAAGTAATTGAGAAATACAAATATTTTTAATTTTATTGTATTTTTTCAATATGTATATGTGTATTCATTTATTAAAAATCGTAAAAAGTTATATAATTATTATTAATCTCTTTTAAATTATATTAATTTAATATTTTAATTTTGAAATACATAAAACAAGACAAAACTCCGTTGCATTCGATTAGATCAAACGTTAGGGTCATATAAATCAAATATAATTTAAAAAGAAAATGGCAATAACTAATTTTCACATAGTCTTTTTTTTTTCATAGAAAAAAATAACAGTCTTTGATATTCATAGGAATCGAAAAGACATCTTATACAATATTCTAGCAAATGACTGAACAGTAACTGTCTCCCCAAACAGCAAATACAGTGATAGTGATAAGAAAGACAGTCGCTCTACTATGACTAATGCACCTCTATATTTTAGTCGACCTGGTTTTTAAATGCAAATTCAAAACTTAAATGTATTTATTCCAAATTTATTGTACCGTTCTGGCGCAGCCCCTCCACTACTCCTTCACGCCATTGCAATTTGGGACAGCTCGAGGCACACAGATACTCTAACTTTTTACAATGTTCAACTCCTTCCTACTCTTCTAACTCCAGGCACCGGCTAACATGTAGTTCTCTAAGCTCTGTTAACTGCGTCAAGTCCCGTGTGCGCTTCAACTTCACACAATCTACAGCTTCCAAATACTTCAAAGATACCAATGTTTTCATGCTTGGCAGCTCCTCCAGTTCCCAATGTTGTCCTCAAAACCCTTGTATTCTTTGTTGGAATCCAGGAAGGCAAGTTAGAGTAGGGACAATCACGACAAGAAAGTCATGTCAGATTTGGTGAGTGCACCTTCTTCAAAATGCGCTCGAGGAGATATCCTTCAGTACTAAGAAGTTGCAACTTCTCGGCATGAACATCGAGAAAACGATTCGTTTGGTTGCATGACAACATTGATGAGTTTATAATACTTCTATCGGAGCTATCACTGTGAGTGATGCTAACTCCACGAGCTTCGGTTATTACCTGCTCATTTTGGAAAAACTATGGAGAATAAAAAATTTACACAAATCTCTATAGAAAAGGATGGAAAAATGAAAAACGGCCAGGTTTATGAAGGAAATTTAATATTTTAAATGTTGGAATGATGAACACTTACTGATGATTGATGGTTCAGCCAATCATCAATGTTCTCTGTGCGATGACAAAGACGGCGCGGCAATGCCTCCTCCCCGATCTGTCTTCCCAATTCTCGGAGGTGATCATGCATCCGTATGTAACCATAATTGTCCACTTCGACAAGGCATTTGCTCTCTAGATTTCGAAGAATACTTTTCCACTTTGATTGGTTCCATAGTCCTATGCCACTGTTCCTTTTTCTTCCAATGAAAAAACAGGCAATATCTAAAAATATCTGCTTTTCGTCTCCACTAAGTCCATCATAACTAGTTTTTAATCTATTCTGTATATCAGATGGAAGTTCTACTCGGTGAAGTCTATCAAAGTCTATCAAGTCTATCCAGTCTATCCTCCCAATAATATTTCTCTTTTCTAAAGAGAAGTGCCCCAAACTCTTTTAGGAATAGAGGCAATCCACCGCATGCATTTACAAACTTACTTACCAGATCTTCAAATCCCGAGAGTGGATAGGGGTGGCAGAAGGCATATAAGCAAAAGAGCTCCCGTGAGTGTTTTGTAGTAATTCCTGTTAACTTATAAATGGATGGCTCTACCACTCCTGACCTTGCTAGGACATCTTTGTCCCGAGTTGTAATGAGAATGAAGCTATCCTTATGTAATGCATCTCTATCTGGTAACAGGACATCCATCTGATCTTGATGATCTATGCCATCTAAAACTAGGAAGACTTGAGCAGATGAGAGAAACTCTAGAAGCATCTGTGTACCTTGATGGATGTCATCTATATGACTATCCAATGGACTCAAGGCTTTTAGAAGTTTACTTTGCAAGGAATGTAAAGAGCTTTTAGCATTTTCTCTTACATCTGATAAAAAGTAGGATTTACTGTACTCTGAACGCTTTCTATTGAAAAACTCTTTCGCCATAGTTGTCTTCCCCACTCCACCCCATCCAACTATGCCTACCACCTGAGCTTTTCCTGCGTGTTGCTTCCTTAATACCGTAGTTTCAAATTCTTTTAGTTTGTCATCTAAACCTGTTGGATACTTGGCCACATACAACCGTTTCTTTGTAGCCATTATCTTCAACACACGTTCCATCACCTTGTCTAGCATGAGACCCTCGTCTCTATTTATTCACAAAATAAAAAACAGTATTAAGTAAATAATTGGAACCATAGGCACGTTCCATGACCTTGTCTAGCATGAGACCCTCGTCTCTATTTATTCACAAAATTAAAAACAGTATTAAGTAAATAATTGGAACCGTAGGCAAAGCATCCTATATCCATATACATGTTAAATACTCTTTAAATTGCAACCGTAGGCAAAGCATCATATACGTTATATACTCTATCCACACATAGAGAGGGAGTTGGAGATCTCACCCGTTAAATTTGACTTTCAAA
>LPNX010200426.1:0-22731 GCA_001517045.1 Pseudotsuga menziesii
CTTGCTCATGTGAACTACAAAGCATTTCCAATTGTGATAAAGGTAGTGACAGGTCTACCAGAGATCCATATCAATCATGAATGAGTATGCAAAGGATGTTATCAAGGAAAGAACACCAAGAATCCCAGACAATAACAACAAAGAAACAATGGATCTTGGATATTTTCTACTCATAAGTGTACAAACCAATGTCACCTACTTCCTTAAGAAGGTATGTGTACTATGTCTCTTTTATTGATAACTACTCTCGTAATACTTGGATATATTTATTAAAAGGAAAAGATGAAGTATTTGAAAAATTCAAGGATTTTAAGGATTTTATGGAAAATATATTTGGAAAGAAGATCAAGACCTTAAGATCAGACAATGGAGGAGAATTCAATTCATATGAATTCAAGGACATCTGTAAGAAAGGCGAGATTAGGAGGGAGCTTACCACACCCTCTAATTTTGAACAAAATGGAGTGGCAAAAAGAAAGAATAGATCAATCATGGAAGCAATTAGAGTGATGATCCATGATCAAGATATACCTATGCATTTATGGGCCGAAGGAGTAAGAACCACAATCTATGTACATAAGAGAATATCTCGCAATGCTCTTGGAAACAAACCCCAGAAGAGATGTTCACAGGTGAAAATAATGAAGAAACCTGAATATATTCGGCTGTCCAATGTACTTACACGTTTCAAAGGAGAAAATATAAAAATTGGACTCTTCAGGAAAGAAGGGAATATTTGTTGGATACAATGACCAATAAAACGCTTATAGAATCTACATTCTAAGTTTTCATCAGATCGAGATCAACATAGATGTTACATTTGGTGAAGACACAAGCTTCGCCAAATTTAGAAAGATCTATGCAGATGAAGATCATGAAGAAGAGGAGGAGACTCTTAGAACCACAAAAACTACCAGACCACCAGTTAGAGAGATTGAAGAAGATCCTTGTAATACCCTGGTTTTGACCGAAGGTGGAGGGGGATGTAATTCCCTAGTTTTGACCACATGGTATTGAAATTGTGCATGATGTATATATTGTATTTGAATCATGGAAAGGGGCTCAAGGCCAAGGACATGCCATTTATTAGTGTTTTGTGTATAGGTGATTAAGGTCAATACCTATGGTTATGGTGCTGAGTCAGACACTGAATATATATTTTGATATATCAGGTAACTATGTAATTAATAAAATACCACAGCCAGCTATGGGTCTACAACATGAAAGAGATGGGGGCATGATTTCACAAGGAATAGGGAGGGGAGTTAGTCAAATTCCCAAGACAATAGGATGAGACCAGATGTCAATGAGGAAACCCATAAACTTTTAGCTACATGCTGTCCTTTACACTCAATCATTTATTTCTTCCAAAATTTGGTTGAGGCAATTAATGCCTTGGGAAGAGCAGGGCATGGCAATCTGATTTTTGTGATTAAGAAGGCCTATAGTCTATGGAACCCATATTATTTCTTACAAGGAAAGTAAACCTAGAAAATGCATTCCCAATCCATCATCTTGGTCTTCACCTAAATGTTGTGGTCATTTTGATTATACACACTCACTCATTCATTCGTTGTTCACTCTCGGTCTGGAAGTCACGATTGTTTATGGTGTTGCGATGCAATTTACTGAGTTGTTCACTATCTAGAGTCACATAAGAGTTGTTCTACAGTGTTTCTCCTTTGTGCTAGTGAAACCCTATTTTCTCTGTGTTACAGAATGGTATGAGACCCTGATGGTTTTTTTTACAGTGTTGAAACCTGTCTTGTTATGTCCCCCTGTGATTATTGTAATGTACACCCTGGTTTGGGTCTGAAATATATGCAATACTTAGGAGTGTAAGAGACATATAACGTGCTTTATAAACCTAGTGTTGAACCTCACAATAAGATAAGAATGGCTGGTGAATCTGCTCTGCACATCTTGAAGAGCATTGGAAGGGAAAGTGTATCCGAGGGACTATGGAGCAGAGAAGGGGACACTTCCTTGTGTTGGGTGTGTAGGAAACATGGATGCCAAGACAGATAGATATTGTGAAGGTTTCTTAGCTCTGTGGATGAGCTCACTAGCTTAGCAGTTCTTCCTGTCCACTACCTTAGCATCCTGTGAAACCCAATTGGATATTGGCTTGGCTATGCCTTGTTGTGAATTTTGTCCATGTGTGTAATCCTTGGCTCAAAATCCTGTGAAAACCAACTGTAAATGCTAGCTTGGCTTATTAGCCTATGAAACCCAGCAGTGAGATGGCTTGGCTGAGTGCCTGATAAACCCATCTATTGGCTTGGATGGTCCTTAATGCAAATGTTGGCTAAATACTGTGTGTAGTCTATGAAACCCAACTAGCTGGCTTGGCTGATTAGCCTTTGAAACCTAGCAATGATATGGCTTGGATGAGTGCATGATAAACCCATATGTTGGCTTGGCTAAATAGCCTGTGAAACCCAACAGTGAGATGGTTTGGCTGTGTAGCCTATGAAACCCATTTGTTTGGATTTTTTTCCCCGTAGCTTGACAAACCCAATTGAGTGTTGGCTTGGATGGACAGTCTGATAAACCCAACTATAGGTTGGATTGACTATGTTTGATGTGATATGGATGTGTGTGAGTTTGTTATTCCTTAGTTCCTTGTGGAATTCATGCCTAGCTCGGGGAAGGTAGTTGTGTTGAGAGATTAATGAACACAACTGGCCTATGGTTGGGTGGAACGTTGCAACGACATAGCTAGTTGCGAGCGGGACAAATTCATCATCAAGATAAGTATCTCTGTCATCCTTAATTGTGCAATGTGTTTTCTTATGAATGAATGAATGAATGAATACGATGAATGCTTGAAATGTTTCAGTAGAGTTTATTGTTGATGAATGTTCCTGCATTTGCATCTATATTATGCCTTGTATGTTTTAATGCAGTTTTCCTAAGTTCATGGAGGATAGAATCCCGTTACAAAGTCAGAATGCATTTGACTTAGCATTTTCACCCCTTGAAATCCTCTTGGGGAAGGCAGAAGGAGAAAATTGGAAAAGAGCAGTTGAAACAAGGAAGAATGTGGGTTTTACACACCCTGGGATCCGCCTGTGAGAGGTAGAGGGCAGAAGCGAAAAAGTATAGAAATTTTCTAAGGAAAAAGTTAGTTTTCTGATTCTCGAGTTCCACACTAGAGGTGGAAAGGCAGAATGCAGAAAGCAGAAATGAGGATAAAGGTTTCTCTCATTTGATAGTTTTTTGATTCTTGAGTTCCACAATAGAGGGTGGAAAGGTGGAATGTAGAAGGCGGAACCATGGATAGAGGATTTTGTCATGTGTTAGTCTTTCGATTGTTGAGTTCTACAATAGAGGGTGGAAAGGAGGAATGTGGTTGAGTAATTCCATTGAAAGGTTGTGTTTCTGACTTTTGAGTCCCAAAGGTGGAAGGTAGAGGGGAAGAAGGTGAAAGGTCGTTAAATGATTCCATTGAAAAGTTATTTTTCTGACTTTCAAGTTCTGGAGGCAGAAGGAAGAAGGGAGGAAGGAGAAAGGAGGAACGTGAGTTGAATATCTCTGTCACAAATTTTTCTCCCGATTCCCATATTTCGCACTGGAAAAGCAGAAAGAGGAGTGTGGGGAGGCGGAATGTGGAAATGATAGGTCCAATGCAGAAAAGGTGTTTCTAGTCGCAGAAGGGATTTGTGAAGGGTGGAACGTTTGTTATAGTGGTTTCTAAGCCTGATATTGAATGTTGAAAAGTGTATTAACATCCATTCCATGTGTTTCAAAAGGAGAACAAGGGTTCTTGAAGAATTTTTTAAATAATTCCGCATTATGGGGTATGGAGACGTTACAGATGGTATCAAAGCTAATGGTTGCAACGTTGGGCCTAGATGGGCCAGGTGACAGTAAGTAAATGGTTTTTACTTCTGAAATTGTTATGCAGCTAACAAATGATGTTTATTAAGTACACATTTTTATAGAGTCATAGTGTAGATTGGAAAAGTTGGTTTTTGCATGGATCTACTCACAATTATATTACTACAATAGTTGAGGAGATTTGTGCTTTTAAGAAGTTAAAGCATAGAAAATCATGGTTAGTTCAGCTAGCCACTGGAACCAAGAGAAAGGTTAGTGAAGTGGTAGAGAAATTCCCATTAGAGATGGATGGGTTAGTCACTTATGCAGATTTGAATGTTCTGCAGCTTGGTTCCTATGATATTCTCATTGGAATGGATTGGTTAGAAGCTCACAGAGTCAAGCTTGAATATTACCATAAGACTTTTGAATGCATGGATGAATAAGGAAACCTAAGGGTTGTAAGAGGCATTCCAAAGGCGATATTTGTTAGCAAGATTTCAGCAATGTAGTTGAAGGAGTTCTATAGGAAAGGTTGCAGGTTGTATGCAAACCATGTTGTGGAGGAAGCAGAGAATGAAACTCCTAGCTTGGAGGACTTTCATGTGTTGCAGCAATTTAGAGATGTTTTTCTTGATGAAATTCTAGGGCTTCCTCCAAAAAGGAACATTTATTTTAGAGTTGAACTTGTGCAAGGAGCAACACTAGTGCCTAAGACACCCTACAGGATGAGAACCCCAACATTGCTAGAGATGAAGATGCAACTACAAGAGTTGTTGGAAAAGAATTATATCTAGCCAAGTGTGTCTCCTTAGGGAGCACCAGTTCTTTTTGTGAAGAAGAAAGATGGTACACTCAGGTTGTGTATTGATTACAGATAGCTGAACAAAGTCATTATGAAAAACCCTATCATTTACCTCGAATTGATGACCTCTTTGATCAAATGAAAGGAGAAAAGGTATTTTCCAAGATTGACTTGAGGCCTGGTTACCATCAGGTAAGAATCAAGGATGAATATATTCATAAGACATCCTTTAGAACAAGGTATGGACATTATGAGTTTGTAGTGGTACCATTTGGTCTCATAAATGCACCAGCTACATTAAGGTGCCTTATGAATAGTGTCTTCAACATGTATTTGGACAAGTTTGTTCTTGTTTTCCTTGATGACATTCTTATTTACTCTAAGAATGAGGTAGAGCATGAAGACCATCTGAGATTGACATTGCAATTGCTAAGGGAGCATAGGTTGCATACAAAGCTAAGAAAATGTGACTTTTACAAAGATAGGATTCATTATTTTGGTCACATTATATCAAGTGAAGGAATATCTGTGGACCTTGAAAATATTGAAGCCATTATGAATTGGCCAACCCCAAGAAATGTGACAGATGTAAGATCTTTTATGGGACTTGTAGGATATTACAGGAGGTTTATTGAAGGATTCTCCAAGGTTGTACATCCAATCACTTCTTTGCAAAAGAAGGGGATAAATTTTGAATGGACACCAAGGTGTGAGGAGATCTTCAAGCAGTTGAAGCATCTTCTTACAAATGCACCCGTTCTAAAAACTGCAGACCCAGAAAAAGATTTTGTGGTGTGTATTGATGCATGTAATCAAGGACATGGAGGAGTTCTTATGCAAGACAACCACATGGTATGTTATGAGTCTAGAAAGTTGAAGGATCATGAGAAGAACTATGCTACTCATGATCTAGAACTTGCAGCCATAGTACATGCTCTCAAGATGTGGAGGCATTATTTAATGGGAAGAAAATTTGAGTTAAGGACATACCATTGTGGTCTGAAATATTTGTTTGATCATCCAAATTTAAATGCTAGGAAAGCTAGATGGCTGGAGTTTTTATGTGAGTTTGATTTTGAAATTAAACACATAAAAGGAAAAGAAAACAAAGTGGTTGATGCACTCAACAGGAAGGTGCATAAAATGCATGCGGCATCTCTTAGTATTTTCCAATCAAATTTGAGACATCAGATTGTTAATCATACTACTGAAGATGAAATGTATGTGCAGATAAAGGACAAATCGCAGCAACAAAGTTCTGAGAAGAGGCATGAGGGGTATACATTGGAAGAAGATGGAATTCTTACTTATAAAAACTAAATTTATATTCCAAATGTAGCATATTTGAGGAGAATTGTTATGGATGAAATCCATCAAGATCAATATTCTGGTCACCTAGGATATCAGAAGACAATTGCTATAGCCAGAAAGCAATATTTATGGCCAAGAGTGAAAAAGGACAATGCTGAGTATATTTTAAAATGCATGAAATGTGAGCAGGTAAATGTTGAGCATCAACACCGAGCAGGTTTGTTGCAGCCTTCGTTAGTCCTAGAATGGAAATGGGAAGTTATTTCCGAGGATTTTACTATAGGATTTCCAATGACTTGGAGACAACATGATTCCATAATGGTTTTGGTGGACAAGTTGAAAAAGGTGACACATTTTATATCGGTAAATTCCAATTTAAGACTGATGCCATTGCAAAAATATTCATGAAGGAGATTTTCATATTGCATGCATTGCCTAAAGCAATAGTCTCTGACAGGGATCCTAAGTTCACTTCCAATTTTTGGAAGGGTCTATTTGTAGATTTGGGTACCAAGTTGAACTTCAACACTTCCTACCATCCTCAGACTGATGGACATAGAGAGAGAGTGAATCAAGTGCTGGAAGACATGCTTCTCATGTATGTGATGGAAAAACCATCCAAGTGGGAGGATTATTTACACTTGGTAGAGTTTGCTTATAATAATGGGAAGCAAGCATCCTTGTGGATGATTCCATATGAAACCTTGTATGGAATAAGGTGTAGGAAACCAATGACTTGGGACAATCCAGTGATAAGGATTGTGCTTGGTCCATATTTTCTCAAGGAAATGGAGTAGGAGGTTGCAAAGATCAGGCAAAATTTGAAAGCAACCCAGGACAGTAAAAAAATCTATGAAGAAAATCATAGAGTGCATAGAGAGTTCAGTGTTGGGGATCATGTTTGCCTCAGAGTGAGGGAAAGGAAGAGTTCCTTGAATCTTGGAAGTTGTGCCAAGATGTCACCTAGATACTATGGGCCATTTGAAGTTCTTGAAAGAATAGGATCAGTTGCATATCGACTTGCATTTCCTGCTATCACTAGAGCTCATAACATTTTTCATGTTTCTTTGCTTAAGAAATATGTACATGATCCTAACCATGTGATAAATTTGGATGTGATTCAGATGGAACCCAAGGAAGAGTACCAAACTGAGCCATTGAACATCCTCAACAGGAAGGTCCTAGTGCTATGGAATCAAGCTGTTGGGTAGGTGAAGCTGTGGTGGGAGCACTACGGACCTGAAGAGACTACATGGGAGTTGGAGGATTCCATATGATTGGAACAACCATTTTTGTTCAATTTTGCAGAACACTGAGGGCGGTTCTAGTGTAGCATTTTTGTTCGATTTTGTAAATCACTAATGATAGTGTTGTTGTAAGGGGGAGGGAAATATAATACCCCTGTTTTGAACCAAGGGGGGGGGGGGAATGTAATGCCACGTTATTGATCCCATGGTATTGAAATTGTACACGATGTATATATTGTATTTGAATCATGGCAATGACATCAAGGCCAAGGTTCTGCCATCGATTGGTGTTTTGTGTATAGGTGATTGAGGTCGATGCCTATGGTTATCGTGCTAAGTCAGAAATTGTATATATTTTATATATCACGGAACTATGCAATTAATAAAATACCACAACTAGTTATGGGACTGCAACATGAAAGAGGTAGAGGAATGATTTCACAAGGAAGAGAGAGGGGAGTTAATCAAGCTCCTGAGCCAATAGAATGAGACCACATGTCAATGGGGAACCCATAAACCCTTAGATATCTATTGTCCTCTGCACTCAATCATTTATTTCTTCCAAAATTTGGTTGAGGAAGTTAATGCCTTGGGTAGAGTAGGGCATGGTAGTTTGATTTTTGTGACTAAGCAAGCTTGCAGTCTGCAAAACCCGTATTCTTTCTTATGGGGAAAGTAAGCCCAGAAAATGCATGCCTAGTTTGTCATCTTGGTCTTCACCTAAACGTTGTGGTTATTCTGATCATACTCACTCACTCATTCATGTGTTGTTCACTCTTGATCCGGTAGTCGTGATTGTTCATGGTGTTACAACATGATTTACTAAGTTGTTCACTATTTGGAGTCACAGAAGAGTTGTTCTGCAGTGTTTCTCTTGTGTGATAGTGAAACCCTATTTTCTCTATGTTATAGAGTGGTATGAGACCCTGGTGGTTTGTTTTACAGTGTTGAACCCTATGTTGTTGTGTCCCCCTGTGGTTACTGTGATGTACACACTAGTTTGGGTTTGAGCTGTATGCAATACTTAGGAGTGGAAGAGACATAGAATGTGATTGATAAACCTAGTGTGGAACCTCACAATAAGATAAGAGTGGCTAGTGAATCTTCTCTGCAGATCTTGAAGAGAACTGGAAGGGAAGGTGTATCCCGAGGGACTGTGGAGCAGAGAATTGGGCACTTCCTTGTGTTGGGTGTGTAGGAAACATGGATGCCATGCCATATGGATGAGCTCACTAGATTAGTATTTCTTCATGTCCACTACCTTAGCATCCTGTGAAACCCAAATGGATATTGGCTTGGTTGTGCCTTGTTGTACATTTTGGACATGTGTGTAATCCTTGGCTGGACATCCTATGAAACCCAACTATGAATGTTGGCTTGACTGATTATCCTGTGAAACCCAACAGTGAGATGGCTTGGTTGAGTTCTTGATAAAACCATCTATTGGATTAGATGGTCCTTAATGCAAATGTTGGCTTGACTGTGTGCCTTCTGTGAAACCCAACTAGCTAGCTTGGTTGATTATCCTGTGAAAACCAGTAGTGAGATGGTTTGGTTGAGTTCCTGATAAACCCATATGTTGGCTTGGATGGTACTTAATGCAAATGTTGGATTGACTGTGTGTAGTCTATGAAACCTAACTAGCTGGCATGGATGAATAGCCCATGAAACCTAGCAGTGAGATGGCTTGCTTTTGTATCCTATGAAATCCATCTGCTTGGCTTGTTTTCCTACAACTCGATAAACCCAACTGAGTGTTGGATTGGTTGGATAGTCTGATCAACCCAACTGTAGGTCGGCTTGACTATGTTTTATGTGATGTAGCTATGTGTGAGTCTGTTGTTCCCTAGTTCCTTGTGGAATTCATGCACAGCTCGAGGGTGGCAGTTGTGTTGAGAGATTAATGAACACAACTTTCCTATTGTTGGGTGGAACATTGAAATGACATAGCTAGTTACAGGACAACTTCATCATCAAGATAAGTATCTCTGTTATCCTTAATTATGCAATGTGTTTTCCTATGAATGAATGACTGAATGACTAAATATGATGAATGATGAATGATGAATCTCTTGAATGCTAACTCTTCAGAAAGACTAGATGTCACATTATATAGACATATTATTGGCTCACTAATGTATTTGAAAATAAAATACTAGATATATGTTTTGATGTAAACACCTTGAGTCATTATAAGGTGGATCTCTGACATGTTCATCTAGTTGCAACAAAACATGTGATGAAGTACATAAAGGGTACATTGGATTGTGGCTTCAGATATGCAGCCAACAATGAGTTCAGATTGTATGGATATGTTGATTCAGATTGGGAAGGAAGTGTTGAGGACAGAAACAGAACTTTAGGATTTTGTTTCGGTTTGGGATTGGGTGTGATCTCATGGCTTAGTAGAAATAACATGACTGTTTTCCTTAGTACAACTGATGTTGAGTACATTGCAACATGTTCAACCTGTAGCAAAGAAGTATGGCTTCACAAGCTATTGGAAGGAGTTTTTGATGCCAAGATGGACACAATTGATATTTATTATGATAACCAAAGTTGTATCAAGCTAATAGAGAAATCAATGTTTCATTATAAGTCAAAACATATAGATATAAAGTATCACTACATCCTAGATATGGTGCAGAGAGGAGTCGTGAAGCTCTAGAATGTTCCTACAGAGGAACAAGTTGCTGATGTGCTCACTAAGCCTCTATCTTGTGTAAATTTTGAGCGCTTTCGAGACAAGCTTGGTGTATTCTAAAAGGAACTACCTGGAAAGAGGGAGTGAAGATAATATTATTATTAAGGATGAGACGGCAGTGGTATGCCAGTAAAAAGAAGGCCATTCGAGTTTATCAGTATGCCTACAGATATTGATGAGTTCCGACATTCATTTGTGGACAAGTGTATCCTAGCATTCACTTGATGAGGATGGTCCTACAGACGAGAACAATCTCTTTTTGAGAGTGTTCCTAGCACTTATCAGCCAAGGATGGTCATGCAGACGATAGTATCTCTGCTGAATTTTCATATGCTTAGCTAAAACATCAGTATTTCATTTCATTTTCATAACAAAGGCATATAAACAGGATGACTGAAATATAGACATGCACAACCATACAAAAGGAACACAAAGATTTATCCTGGGAAAACCCTAAAGGGAAAAACCCAGCAAAAGCGTCCTCAATATAGATGTCCCAAAAAGATAAAAAATAAAACCAGTAAGGAGATCAAAGCCTGATCCTCCTCCTTCTCTAGCTACTTCTCTTCTCCACTAATGCGCTACACAAGTGAGAGTGTGTGTCTCAAATGAGGAGAGCTACGCCTCTATTTATATTCATATGTTCACTTCAATTAGCTCACCTAACATGTAGGCTCGAGTTAATCATGTAGGATCGAGTTACACATGTAGGCTCAAGTAACCACACTGGGGCGCTAATGACCCACCTTTACAATTTGAGGGGACAACCTCATGACTATTATTAGTTCTTCTGATTAGAAGCATCGGGGTATAATATAATACAAGTGGTTCTCCCGGTAGGACCATCAGGGACCACAAAAGATACATATAGAATATTCTTCGAAGTTACAGTATTTCAACACTCCCCCTGAATGAGAAGGGTATTCTACAACAACATCAACAATAGAAATAGTAGGAGAGGGATAGAGGACATCATCAACATCATCATGGTAACATATCTATAAATCATTGGAAGCTTTTCAACATCATATAGTCTTCGTCTTCAATATTCGACGACATCAACTCTTTAATCAACATCAGCATCTTTTGACCTTTTGATCAGCAACATATTCAACACTTTGACCTTTCGATCAGCAACATCTTTCAGTAACATCTTTAGCAACATCTTCAGCACTTTGAATTTTCGATCACCAACATCTTCAGCATTTAGACCTTTCGATTAGTAACATCATCTTCAACACTTTGACCTTTCGATCAACAATATCATCTTCAGCACTTTGACCTTTTGATCAGCAACATCATCTTCAGCACTTTTCAGACCTTTCGATCAGCAACATCATCTTCAGCACTTTGACCTTTCAATCAGCAACATCATCTTCAGCACTTTGTCCTTTCGATCAGCAACAACATCATCATCATACTCTGATCTTTTGATCAGAAACATCATCATGAAAATGTCATCATCATCAAAACATCATTATCATCAAAACATCAACATCATCAGAACATCAACATCATCATCATCAAAACATCAACATGATCCTTCCTTTCAGAATTACGGGATCAACATGTCTGTGGTACTCAGACGATCCTTCCTGTTGGAATTACAGGACTTAGGTCTTTACCGAGTTACTAATGATCCTTCCTTTTGGAATTACGGGATCAACACATCTGTGGAGCTCAGATGATCATTCCTTTTGAAATTATAGGATCAAGTCTTTACGGAGCTACTAACGATCCTTCCTTTCAGAATTATGGGATTTAGGTCTTTACGGAGTTACTAACGATCCTTCCTTTCGGAATTATGGGATCAAAACATCTGTGGAACTCAAAAAATCCTTCCTATTGGAATTATGGGATCAAGTCAATGATCCTTCCTTTCAGAATTATGGGATTTAGGTCTTTACGGAGTTACTAACGATCCTTCTTTTTGGAATTACAGGATCAACATAGTTGTGGAACTCAGACAATCCTTCCTATTGGAATTACAGGATCAACACATCTATGGAACTCAGACAATCCTTCCTGTTGGAATTACGAGATCAAGTCTTTACGGAGCTACCAATGATCCTTCCTTTTGGAATTATGGGATTTAGGTCTTTATGGAGTTACTAATGATCCTTCCTTTTGGAATTATGAGATCAACACATTTGTGGAACTCAGACAATCCTTCCTATTGGAATTACGGGATCAAGTCAATGATCCTTCCTTTTGGAATTACTGGATTTAGATCTTTACGGAGTTACTAACAATCCTTCCTTTCATAATTACGGGATCAACACAGATGTGGAACTCAGACAATCCTTCCTCTAGGAATTACGAGATCAACACACGTTCTCGAGTACCGAAGTCACCAGATCTGTTATGAACTGAAGTTCAAGGTTGATACAATCCTACCACCTTCTCGATGACCGAAGTTCACTGAATCTATTCTGAATCGAAGTCCAAGGATGATACAATCCTGCCACATTCTCGATGACCAAAGTTACACCGGATCCATTCTGAACCGAAGTTCAAGGATGATACAATCTTGCCACATTCTTGATGACCAAAGTTCACCGGATCCGTTCTGAACCGAAGTTCAAGGATGATATAATCCTGCTACATTCTCGATGACCGAGGTCATTGGATCACTTCTAGACATTTGTCCTAGGATGATACAATCCCTCTTCATTCTCGAAGACCGAGGTCTCCAGATCACTTCTGGACATATGCCCCAGGATGATACAATCCCTCTTCATTCTCGAAGACCAAGGTCTTTGGAACACTTCTGGACATATGTCCCAGGATGATACAATCCCTCTTCATTCTCAAAGACCGAGGTCTCTGGATCACTTTATGGAAAGTTCCCAGGGATGATACAATCCTACTGCAAGATCACTACTCCCCTTTTCTAGGAAGGTTTTTTCGAACAACACCAAGCTTGTCTCGAAAGTGTTCGAACTTTACTTGAGACAGAGGCTTCGTCAGCACATCATCATCTACATCTTCAGTATGTGAATATTGAACTATCACCATCTGTATCTCTAGTATGTGAATATTGAAAGCATCATCATCTATATCTTCAGTATAGAAATATTGAAAGCATCATCATCTATATTTTCAGTATGGGAATATTGAAACATCATCATCTCTATATTCAGTATAGAAATACTGAATCACCATCATCTGTATCTATAGTATGTAAATACTAAAACGTCATCATCTTCATCTTTATCTTGAATGTAGAAATACCGGATTTCTATGTGTTACGACGGAGCACAGGGTTCTCTGTTATCATAACTCTCGTTATCACATAGAATCAATGTAGTATCCATCTTCAGTTCAAAGAGACCTGATATCATCTTCCGAAGCCATATGGATTCACAACTTAGCAGAGCAATCTGATATGTATTTTGCTTCAGCCATGCTACGAGAAACACTAAAATGTTTCCTGCTAAACCATGAACTCATAGCAGACCCCAAACAAAAGCATCTACCTAATGTGCTTTTCCTGTTTGAGATACTTCCAGCCCAATCTGCATCTATGTAGCCATACAATCTATACTCGTGGCTACCATCATAATATAAACCAAAGTCTATAGTCCCTTTCACATATCTCATCACATGTTTTACAGTTACTAGGTGAACCCGTCTTGGTTGAACAAGATATTGACTTAAAGTGTTCAGAGCAAAACAAATTTCTGGTTTGGTATTTGTTAAGTACATCAATGACCTAATGATATGTGTGTAATGAGTCATATCCACTAACTCTGATGAGTCATCAGCTAACAGCTTCAGGTTGGAGTCCATGGGAGTGGCCATGACTTTGCATTTCAACATATTGAATCTCTTCAATATCTCTATCGCATTCTTTCCCTGGTTGAGAAAGATTTCTTTTGAACTTTTCCATACTTCCAGACCTAGGAAATAATGCATTAACCCAAGATCTTTCATCTCAAATTCTTGTGCTAGTTTCTTCTTGCTTTCCATGACCTGTTTCTCATTTCCTGTCAAGGATAAGTCATCCACATATCATAACAGGATGACAAGTTCATCTTCTAAAACCTTGAGATAAAGGTTAGGATCAACTTTACTCTTGGTAAATCCCATGCTCGACAATAAACTATCTATTCTTCCATACCAAGCTCTGGGAGCTTGCTTCAGGCCATAGAGGGCCTTATTCAACTTGCATACATGATTCCATCTGGCTTCAACTTCAAATCCTCGTGACTATTTGATGAAAAAACTCTTTCTCAATCATACCATTAAGGAAGGCTTGTCTTTACTTCACCATGGAAGAAACTACCATGATAGTTCTGAAGGAAGTGTACCTTACTTGCTGATGTAAGTGTCTCTTCAGACTTAATTCCCTTTTTCTGAAAGAAACCTCTGGCCACAAATCTTGCTTTATACTTCTTGATACTTCCATCAGCTGCATGCTGTATTTGGTATATCCATTTGGATGATACAATACTCTTTCCTTCTTGTTTGGGAACTATATCCCATACATCATTCTAGTATTCTTTCATCATAACATCTTCCATGAGTTTGTCTTGTCAGATCATCAACATATCCTAGTCTTCTGCATTCAACTTTGAAGGTTGGAACCCACTTTACTCTTGGTAAAGTCTTGATCCATCAAGAAGTTGTCCATCATGTCGTACTATGTCAAACTCAAATATCTTCTATAGTCACTCCCCCTGAAGTGGAGTATTATCTTCCTTTTTCATTCTGTACAGGTGGTTCTATGCTTGATATATACTGGTCAATAGAGTATGTCATGTCATAGTCTATTCTTTCTGAGGAAAATCATGAACCTTTCTTTGTACACTTGTTCTTGTAGATCCATATGGAGGATACTATGTACTTCCCTTTATGTCTCAAAATCATATTGTATACATCATTCCCCATGATCAACTATTATTATTTGATCACAGCATTCTTTTCTTCATCTTGAGTTATCTCTTATACCCATGGTGGTCTTCATCCTTTGAGGTGGATTTACCGCTCTCTGAAGCTCTTTCTTTCGTCATGGTGTCTCTGATCCTGGGAGCTTCAGATTCATGTTTATTGAATTGTCATCACTTGTTCTTCGAAACAAGTCTCGTCCTTGTTTTCTTGTAGGAGGTTGTTCAAGACCTTTCCTACAATTCAAATTCACCAATTGCATGGTTAGAATGATTTCATAAAACATATGCATAGTGACAAATTCTTATGCATCATGCAACTGTTTAGATAATACAACATTCATCCATATCTCATAGAAACTTTTTAGATGACATCATTGAGGTTGTGCATTAATCCAATATGTCATGTAAGGAGGTTTCATTCTAGATAAGTAGCAATGGAGAGATGTATAGCACCATGAGCTACTTACCAATCACATGCATATTAGAGTATATAGTCATTAATGCAAACAATATATCATGCATAACGCATCAACTGAATATGCATAACAAAACAATATCATTAAATGACAATTAAATACTTATCTTTTGTTTGTTTTGTGGGTAGACTCCTTGATCATTCTCCTTCATCATCTTATTCATTCATGCAATCATCATTTCTTTTCCAAATGATAAGATGGATATGAGGTTCATCAATAATTGAGTCTTCATATTCCTCATCGCTTGATGGATCTTCCTTGAATGATGAGATCTTGATCTTCAATTTGCTCCCATCTTTCTTCTTCTCTTCTAATGAGACGAGCTTCTTCTTCTTCCCAAAGTCAACTGAAAGTAATCACTTCCTTCTAGCACACATTCCTCGCATGAATGAATCCCATGATCATGGGAGGCCATTCAAGGTGGCTATCACCACTTCTGCATTCTCTGCTTCTTCTTCTACCGCTTCAAGATGTTATGCATTCTGGATCTTCACATTCTTCAACTGTTTTCTCAAATCCATCTTCTGAATTATGTTCTTATCTTCAAATAGCTTGATCAAGGAACTAAACATATTCAATGTATTTAGGGAATACACTTGTGGTACAAGTTGATCAGTGATTGAATCAACAGTGATCTTCTTGGCCTTGATCAAGTTCTTCTTGTGTAAGGCTTTGAGGCTGATCTCCCTCTAGAACTGGAACCTCTCTACTCATGTAGGTGTCCAATTCATTTTCTTCAGAGGGATCAAATAATTTCATGCTTGGAAGTTTTCAACTTCACCAAGATTATCATCAAGCTGATGTGATAGATCACTTTGAAATGAGAACCTCAAATTCAAATAGCAAAAGATTAGATCTTATCGATTTGAGGTGTCCGTCCTGCTTCCGGAGTTGGCTGATCTAGGGTTTGTCAGAGAAACCCTAATTTTAAAAACTTGGACTCTTTCAGATCTGATTGGATATAAAGATATATCTATTCAAATGGAGCTATCCAATGTACTCCTTTTCTGAAAACAGTGGAGGGAAGCTCCCGGAATAGGAAGCCCTAGTTTTCCAATTTCTTCTGCATAAATTCCTGTTACTATTTCTGTGATATCTACGAAGTTACTACTATTCTATGTCTAAAATTTTGTACTAAGTTAAACTCACATGTTCCTGATCCAAAAACATAGGTTTCATCAGAATTGGTTTCACCAATTGGGATTTATGATCATTTTACCAAGGTGACCTGTTATAGGACTGTTCAGAACAGTGAAGTTGTATGGCATGCCACGTGTCACTGGTGCATGTTCATGTTCTGAAATTTGGACCACATAAATTAATTTCCATTATTGTTTTGGAACATCTTTAATAATTCTATTTGGATCTCTGTAGCCCAAGATACAGTATTTCTCCCTAGGTGTCATGTTTATGGATGAATTCTGGAAGAGGCTGGAACCCTAACGTGGAGGGATTATATATCCAAGAATATAGCGAATCTGACGCTGGAATTTGGACACAGTGTACATCAGGATTTTATCTTAGGCCTATGAAAGTTTGAGCTCCTGAGCCTTCACCAATATTGGAATATAGCGAAAGTACCAAAACGTAGCAGTTTTAGTATTTAGGGTTTTTCTAGCTCTGGGTCAAACTAGGGTTTGGATTTCTCGGAGTTTCACCCGACCAAAAATATTGATCCAGGTCTCTAAAATTCGATTTTTATGAGGAGATAAATCCTACGCTGGGATCACTCAAAAATTCCTCTTCTGCAAGAAGCCCTAATTTCTCGCACTGAAAACTGAAAAAAGCTCGAAATCGAATTCCGCTTTGACAGAAAGATGCGCCCTTCAATGGAGAGTCAGCCTAGCATTCTTTTGCTAATCGATTGTGGAGAGAAAACCAAAAATTAAGAATCCCTAGCTTCTATATCTGCACAATGTCTTCTTTCAGGGTGGCTCTGATACCATGTTGAATTTTCATATGCTTAGGTAAGACATCAGTATTTCATTTCATTTTCATAACAAAAGCATATAAAGAGGATCACTAAAACATAGACATGCACAACCATACAAAAGGAACACAAAGATTTATCCTGGGAAAACCATAAAGGGAAAAATTGAGCAAAATTTTCCTCAATATAGATGTCCCAAAAAGATAAAAGATAAAACCAACAAGGAGATGAAAGCCTGATCCTCCTCCTTCTCCAGCTACTTCTCTTCTCCACTAATGCGCTACACAAGTGAGAGTGTGTGTCTCAAATGAGGAGAGCTACGCCTCTATTTATATTCATCCGTTCACTTCAATTAACTCACCTGACATGTAGGCTCGAGTTAATCATGTAGGCTTGATTTCTACATGTAGGTTCAAGTAACCACACTGGGGTGCTAATGACCCACCTTTACAATTTGAGGGGACAACCTCAAGACTCTTATTAGTTTTTCCGATTAGAAGCATAAGGGTACAAGATAATACAAGTGGTTCTCCTGGTAGGACCATCGGGGACCACAAAAGATACATATAGAACATTCTTCGAAGTTACAGTATTTCAACAATCTCATATGGAGATTTCTCTTGCATTAATTTGCTGATGATTTCCTGCATTCATTTACGGACGATAGTATCATAGTTGAGGATGGTCCCATGGACAAGAACACTCTCTTTTTTAGAGAGGTCCTAACCTTTGTTAACTAAGGATGGTCTTGCTGACGATAGTACTCTCTTATGGAGAGTGGTCTTGTATTCATTTGCGGATGAGATCCTACATTCATTTGTGGATGACAATATCCTAGTTGAGGATGGTCATGCGGACAAGAACACTCTCTTATTGAGACTGGCCCTAGCACTTTCCTATTGAGTATGGACTTACAAACGATATTACTCTCATATGGAGAGTGGTCCTGCATTCACTTGCGGGAGAATTCTTGCATTCAGTCTCAGATGATGATGATCCAATGTTGTTTATGATGTGGGTGATTTAGCTCAGTATTGTATATTGATGATATTGTAGGTGATGCTTGAGATGATGCTAGGTATGATGATGCTTGAGTTGATGCCAGAGATGATGATGCTCTAGATGATACCAGAGATGAAGATGATGCCACAGATGACGATGCTTGGGATGATGCTCGATATGATGCTAGAGATGATGATGCTCGAGATGATGCTATATATATTTGTGATAATAATATTCCACAGATGATGATGATGTTGATGCAGTTGTGAAAACTTCCTATGACATATAGATTCACTAGTTAGTTGTACAAATCTATTGTTGTGTTATAGAATACCTTCGTTGTTAATAGGGAGTTCTAAATAAATGTAACTGAGGAAGATATTCTTTTTTGTATCATTATCATTATTTCCCCTCATGGAGATGTTGTTTTATCTGGGTGCCAAGGTGCACGACGGTGGAAATAGTTCGACTGAATGAATTGAGTATTATTATCGCAAAAGCATATAAATAATAAACAAAGCAAGAAATACAACACACACACACAATATGCAATATTTCGAACCAATCTCTGTTATTTCATTACTGCTTTATTACTTACTTACTCACTTACTCGCTTGTATATTACAATAGTGTACATGTTAATATAGGCTGCTAAGAATTCTTGGGTTGTCTTCCTATTACGTTCAATTACAAGAGATGTTTGAATGGTTTAGAATTTCAACCATTATAGGTGATTGGAAGACAAAGAAACACTATGTTGTGGTTGTGTCGATTGCTCGTGTCAATGATGCACGTCAAGGTGTTGAACCTATCTAGATCGTGTCGAGGTTCAGAAATTTCAAAGTCAACGTTGAACCCATCGAAGTCAACTAAAAATGTCAACTGTTGGGTGGATCATACCTCCTTCCTTAAGAAACAATGGTCCTCGTTTTTTTCTCCTACAGATGAGGAAACTTGTTGGTAATATCATTAGTAGAGTACTGTTTTCCTTCTGCTAGGAGATGTCTAGCTTTAGCCACTTTAAACAACGGAATTGCATTCTTCCTTGTATGGCGTATTCATCGTCCCACAATGGTGTCGCAAGGAAGAGGATCCTAAAAATTTGGATAGATGTCTTCAGGTTCTGTTGTCTGCAAGTTATTATGTTCCAATAGTGGTGTGTGGTATGGTCGAAGTAGATCCACATTAAATAGTGGATGCAGACCCAAGCATGAAATAATGTTGATCTCGGAAGTGCTTTCTCCAATCTACTTAAGAATAACGTATGAACCATATCGCAAAGGCTTCATCTTCCTATATGGACCAATGAAGCTTTCCTTCTTCAGATGCAACTAGACTTGATCCCCAATTTGAAATGAATGAGGAGTACGATGCTTATCTTGTCAGTCCTTGGATTTCACATTATCTTGTTGCAACATTTCCTGTGCATGTTCCTGGATGTTGTAGATTTGATCTCAAAACTTCAATGCTTTTTAAAATTCTCATTGGTCAGAGTCGGTGTCGTTGGACTGTGTTGATGAACTAATCAAGTCGATGGGAGGAGAGGGTTAAAATCCATAACAGATATCGAATGGAATCTTTCTCGTAGAGCTGTGTTGAGCACGATTATAACTGTGATGTGTATATGGGAGTTTCATCCCATGTCTGGTGGTGCTTCTGGTTATACTACCAAGCGATTCACAACTTTCATATGCCCGTCTATCTGAGGATGGAAGGTTGTTGATAAGGAGACTCTTATGTCAAGCTACTGCTAAAGAGTCTTCCAAAATATGCTGATAGATATGGCATCTCTATTGAGAATGATGGTCATCGGTAAGCCATAATGTTTCCTGACATGTTTGAAGAAGACTTGAGCATTTTGTTATGTCGTCATAGTCTTATTGCATGGAATGAGAATAGCCATCTTGGGAAATCTATCGACTAATACTAAAATAACATCATGTTGATGTTTGGTAGTAGGATATCTGATCAAGTAGTCCATAGAACTAGATTCCCATGACCGACTAGGAACTGGCAAAGGTGTGTACAATATTTTTTGTCAATTCAATGGTCTATCAATGGAACAAACCACACATGATTGAATGTACGTGTTGAGGTCAGACTTAAGTGAAGTCCAATCAAAATACTTTTAGAGGACAATAAGGGTCGTTTCTACTCTAAAGTGTCATGCAGTCTTGCCATAGTGCACGTCCCAAATGAGCTTCTATCGGTGCTCACTTGTCGGTACACAAAGATGTACAAGCTTGTATAGCAAGGTGTCTTTCAATAAATAGTGAGCAGTAGATGGTGGGTCGGTTTGAAGCTCTCGATAAATTGCAGAAAATTCACAGTCTACCAAATACAATTGAGACTAAGTAGTGGTGTTATATCCCTCCATACTTATCACTGTAAAAATAAGAGTAATGGGTTATCAACTCACACAATTGGTTGCAATATTGGATTTACCTTTCCAATACTTAATTACTAACTAGAATTGTTGCAGGTAATTAATCCACTTGAGTTGTCAAGTTTTTTGTAACTTCCGTTGGGATGGGGTGAACTGCAAGGGCTTGTGGTCAGTACTAAATGACGGTCTCCTTGCCAAGAATGTAATGTCTCCATTTCTTAAGGGCTTGCACAATGGTGTATAGTTCCTTTTCATACCTCGAATACCTTCTGATGGTGTCATTGAAATTTTTAGAATGAAAAGCGAAGGGGTGGCCAGACTGAGTGATCACTGCGCGTAAAGCATAGTCCAATGTGTCTGTCTCAATTTGAAAAGGATAATGAAAATCAAGTAACACAAGTACTAGTGCAGTACACAACTTGTCTTTGAGATGCTTAAAATCTTGTTGTTGCATTGATGTCCGTTTGAAGACAACTTTCCCATTTCCCTTAGTCAATTTATTTAAAGGTCGGGCTATGTGATTGAAGTGGAGTATGAAACATCGATAAAAATTCTCCAAACCAAGAAAACTTCTTAGTTCAAGAATTCTTTGAGGAATGGGCCAATATTTAAGGATTTGTACTTTGTTTGGATCGACGTGAATGCCTCCAGAGTCTATTACATACCATACATCTTTTATGTTTTTTTAATCACAAATGAGCATTTTTCCATGTTCAAACAGAGTCGATGTTGTCAAAGAGTGTTGAGGACTTGTCGAAATTAGCACGCATGTTCTTCCCATGATTGACTACAAATCAAGATATCATCCAGGTAGACAATGGCACACTTGATGATGAAAGGTCGAAGAATGTCATCCATATATCGCATGAAGGTCATAGATGCATTGGTTAAGCTCAAAGACATGACCAACCATTCAAACAATCCTTCCTTGGATTTGAAAGCAGTTTTCCATACATTGGTGGGCTCGATCAAAATTTGATGATATCCCGACTTGAGGTTAAGCTTATTAAAGAATTTAACACCTTTCAGAGAGTCGATGAGTTTGTTTATCCTTGGAAGAGAATATCTATTCTTTACTGAAATCTTGTTGAGCGCCCAATATTCGATGCACATGCACCAAGTACCGTCTTTCTTTGGAACGAGGATGATCGGACTTCCACAAGGAGAAGAGCTGGGTCAAATGTGACCTTTGATGATCAAATATTGAATGTGTTTGTGAATGTCTTCATTCTAGATAGTGGATCTTCTGTAAACATATGCGCTAAGTAATGAAGAACATAGAACAAGTTCAATGGAGTGTTTTACTTGGAAATGTAGAGGTAGTCTCTCTGGATCTTGAAATACTTTCTCGTATTCATCAAGAAAAATGGCACATCCTAAACCCTACCATCTAAGCTATGGAAAAAGGGCACAATAACGTTATAAGGAAAGAAAATGCAAAGTGTAAATGACCTATATAAGTAAATAATTTACTTCACAATAATCTTAAATACATATTAAAATTATATATATGATTTTTTATTATAAATATGTTTACACAAATAAACATATAAATAAAATATAGATCAAATATGACCAAGTTTCTCATAAAACACTAAACAATCATATTTACAAACAACAATGATTCTTTAATATATTATCACTGTATATTTATAGAGTTAAAGAGTTCTTGCCAATCTTCTTGAGCATTTTCTAATGCTAGTCATGGTTACTGCTTTTATCAAACAATATAAAAGATAACTATAAGGAAACCACTCCAATTCAATGTTAAATAACTAAAAGTTATAAAAAAAAACAACCACTTTTCATAAAGTGGCACTATGAGAAGTTTCATAAAGTGGCTTACCATTGTATTAAAAGCATTTATGTAATTAAACGGATATATAGGTTTTAATTTGGATTTTTTAATTTCATAAATCTCAAGTTAATATGGATTTATGCAAGTGTTGCTTCAGCATATTTCTTCAACTGTGTTCAATAAATATCCATAAAAAAAATGCCGAACTCTGTTCAATAATTCTCAAATAAAAAAGCCATCACGGATCAGAAATGGATCAGAAATGGGAACAGCTCATGGCTTTATTAAATATCCAATATCTTCATAATCCACTGCATAAAGCATATATCCAATATAGAGCTTATCTCTATCTCTGAAA
>LPNX010200426.1:26463-153396 GCA_001517045.1 Pseudotsuga menziesii
TATATATGAATTTTTGAAGTTGGCATACTCCACCTTTTTGGGTGAGCCGACCAAACAAATGAGAATTCAATTATTTGTAATTTTGAATTGCATGTTGAGCCAGTTTGAGGTACTAAATTCCTCCACGACTTATATAAATAGAATATCAAACATTTCATTTGTTCATCAATCAATTCTGATCTCTTTGTATTTTCACAACTCTTGGAGAAAAGTGTGAAATTTTGTGGAGGAGAAATTTTGGGCATCTTCACTAAAATTGGCATAACTTTCTCATACGGAATCAGAATTACAAAATTCTTGGTTCGTTGGAAAGCTTGTTACGAGTGCTATGTGATTAAGGGATCTAGATTTTATTTTGGTTTGTATATTGTTTATTCATATTATGATATTCAAAAAGGTGTGGCTCATGCTTTTGGGTTTCTCTTGTAATGGCACATGTCTCTCATGGATAGAATTCCTCCTTGATCTTAGTATGAGAACCTATATATTGGTATATCTCTTTAAAGTCATTGAATATGTTATGGAGGCTATGGTGATGGTTATCTTGGAATATATCTTGATGTGATCTTGATATAAATCTTGATGATTATCTTGGATATTGTTGGCATAGACTTTGGTGTTTATCTTCACTATTATATAGTGTAGTATTGAATGAGAAGTTGACATGTTTAAGTAATAGATCTTGTGAGTGATTTATTTGATCAACGTAAATTTTTATTTGAAAACTAGTTTGAAAAGTGTTGGTCATTGTATCTTTGATCTAAGTGGATCTGGACTGTTATTGATTGTTAATGACAACTTTTGACAATATTGTATGTGACTATTTACTTGATATTTGTTTTGATGACTTGATCCTTTTGTGTCTAAGAGTTTATGAGATTGACTGAGTTTGACATAGTTTCTTAAGTATCTTATCTTCTTGGCTGAGGTTAGTTGGTTGATGTATATCATGTTTAACTATTAAGTATTCCTTAACTTTGATTGAGGTTGGTTGTGGTGTCATTGAGTTGAGTGTGATTGGATAAAGTTTGGTTGACCATATGTGAAGTATCTTGGTTGTTCAAATGTGTCTCTTACTTGATGAACTAGGCCAAGTAAAAAGGGTTGGTTGACTATCGGAGCACTTGATTAGATTAACACAAGTATATGATTGATTTGGCACATGTTCACAAGCATCTTGGTACATGTTGGTTCAGTTGAGTAAGATTGGCACAAGTTGTCTTACATGCAGTTGGATTGACTCAGATTGGATGAGTTGTACGAGTAGTTGGTTTGAACCAGTTGGATTGAGTTTAGTGTGCAGACTCAAATTGGCTGAGTCGGTTTATGTGAGAGACATATTTATTGGTACAACTTGATTGGATAGGTTGATTGTACAGGTTGATGAGCAGTGTGATACAGTGGATAATGATTAGTTGATGGGTACTGATAAGATGATGAGTAGTGGTTGTGTAGTGTGGTACAGATTATGCAGTATAGTACAAGTGTTGATTAGCAGGTCTGCAGGATCAGTGTGGTTGTGGTTCAGACAGTTTTTATATTCATATTAGTGTGGGAGGATGTCGTAAGGAAATGGGGTTGTAGCCTCCTTTTGGTTGTAGCCAGAGAACTAGGGAGTTGTATATTCCTTCAGGTTGTAGCCTGTAAATTAGGGGGTTGTATCCTCCTTCCAGTTTTAGCTAGAGAACTAAAGTCATTGTAATAAGGGGGTTGTTTCCTCCTTATAGTTGTTTCTAGAAAACTATTATAAAGGCTTTTGTGGATTTCCCCCCAGGACTTGGGTTTCCACGTAAAATCTGGTGTTACGTGTTTGATGCTATGCTTCTTATGTGATAATGATATGATGATGATAATAATGTTGATGATGATATAATTATAATTTGATAATGCATAATATTGAATAAGTTGTTGATTGTTAATAAAATTGAAAAATTAATCAAAGTTGTGCACACTGATTCAACCTCCCTCTTAGTGTAACTGGTGTGTCCAACAATTGGTATCAGAGCAGGTCTTCACCAGAAATACCCACCAGCTTGAAGTAGATCCTTGACAAACCATGGGGTTCTCAATGAAGGAAGTACCATTGACCTGTGAGTCAAATTATTACTTTATCTGGAAAATGAGAATGAAGTATAATATTGAGGCAATTGGTGTATGGAATTCAGTTGTTACTGGATATACACCTCCAAAGAAAGTGAAAACAGTAGCTCAAAAGGAAGCAAAAAAAATAATTCTAGGGCTATGGAAGCCATCCTTGAAGGCATAACATATATCCAAAAGAAGAAGATAGGGAAGTGCACCTCAGTTAAGGAACTATGGATCAAATAAGAAGAACACTACTTCAATAAAGAAGAAGTAGCAAATGTTATGGAATTAATTTTTGAATATCTAACAGATCTCCAAAAGTAAAAAATAGGAAAGTGAAACTTAGTTGAATAATTGTCATTCAAAATAAATTAGTTAAACTTAGAAGAAGAACAAGAAGTAGAAGACAACCCAATCAAAAGGTCGGTGCAATATCTAGGTAGGAATTAATGGATTCCTGATTAAATTGGGATTTACTAAAAGTAAAGTTGATTCCAACCTTTACTATAAGGTTGTAAATGATGGGATCATGATATTACTGTTATATGTAGAAGATATATTTTTGACACGAGAAGAGAAGCTCAGCAATGAGTGTAAGAAGAAACTTGTGGGAGAATTTTAGATGAAAGACCTTGGCATGATGCATTATTTCTTAGGTCTTGAAGTATGGCAGTTTCCAGATGATATTTTCCAAAACCAAAGAAAATATACAGTTGAGATCCTAAAGATATTTGGGATGTTGGATTGCAAGGAAATGAACACTTCGATGGTGATAAACCTAAAGCTCTTGAATGATGAATCTTCAAAAAGAGTAGATCTCACATTATACAAACAGATTCTTGGCTCAATGATGTATTTGAAAAATACAAGACCAAATATATGTTTTGATGTAAACACCTTGATTCAATATATGGTGGATCCCTGACATGTTCATCTAGTTGCAACAAGACATGTGATGAAGTACATAAAGGGTACATTGGATTGTGGCCTTGGATACGAAGCCAACAGTGAGTTTAGGTTGCTTGGCTATGCTGATTCAGATTGTGTAGGAAGTACTAAAGATAAAAAAATAACTTCGGGATGTTGTTTCAGTTTGGGATTGGGTGTGATCTCATGCCTTAGTAGAAATAAAACGAGTGTTTTCCTTAGCAAAATTGATGCTGAGTACACTGTAGTATGTTCATCCTGTAGCGAAGAAGTATGGCTTCATAAGCTATCGGAAGGATTTTTTGATGCCGAGATGGATGCAATTGATATTTATTATGATAACCAAAGTTGCATCAAGCTAACAGAGAACCCAGTGTTTCATGATAAGTTAATAAATATAGATATAAAGTTTCACTACATCCGTGATATGGTGTAGAGAGGAGTTGTGAAGCTCCAGTATGTTCCTACAAAGGAACGTGTTGCTGATGTGCTTACTAAGCCTCTATCTCATGTAAATTTTGAGTGCTTTCAAGACAATATTGGTCTATTCCGAAAGGACCTACCTTGAAAGAAGGAGCAGAGATAAGATTATTATAGAGGATGAGATAGCAGTGGTATGTTAGTACAAAGAAGTCCAGTCAATTTTATCAGTATTCCTACACATATTGATGAGGTCCGACATTCATTTGCGGACAAGTGTATCCTAGCATTCACTTGATGGGGATGCTCCTGCAGACAAGAACACTCTCAACAAGAGAGTGTTCCTAGAACTTTTTGGCTAAGGATGGTCCTGCAGACGATAGTGGTCTCATATGGAGAGTGGTCTTGCATTCATTTGTAGACAATTTTCTGCATTCATTTGCAGACGACAATATCTTAGTTGAGGATGACACTATGGACAAGAAAACTCTCTTGGTGAGAGTGGTCCTGACACTTGTTGACTAAGGATGGTCCTACTAATGATAGCACTTTCATATGGAGAGTGTTCTTGCATTCATTTGTGGACGACAATATCCTAGTTGAGAATCCTTTTGCGGATAAGCACACTCTCTTGTTAAGAGTGGTCCTAGCAATTTCCAACTAAGGATGGTCCTATAGATGATAGTACTCTCAAATGGAGAATGGCCCTGCATTCACTTGCAGGAGACTTCTTGCATTTAATTTCAGATGATGATGCTCCAACATTATTTATCTTGTGGGTGATTTAAGTCAGTATTTGTATATTGATGATATTGCAGGTGATGCTCGAGATGATGCCAATAATGTTCATGCTCGAGATGATACCAGAGACGATGATGCTCAAGATGATTCTAGAGATGAAGATGATGCCATAGATGATGCTTGATATGATGCTAGATATGATGATGCTCGAGATGATTCTTGAGATATCTATGATGATGATGTTTTTGATGTAGTTGTGAAAAATTCCTATGACATATAGATTCACTAGTCAGTAGTACATATGTATTTTTGTGTTAGATAATACCTTCCTTGTTAATAGGGAGCGCTAAGGAAATGTAACTATGGAAGATATTCTATTTTGTATTATTATTATTATTTCCCCTTCTGGTGATGTTGTTTTATCTAGGTGCCCAGGTGCATGATAGAGACAATAGTTTGAATGAATGAATCAAGTATTATTATTGTAGAAGCATATAAATAATAAACAAAGAAAGAAGTACACTACATACAGAAACAAACACACACACACACACACACAGACAATATGCAAGATTTCGAACCAATCTCTATTATTTGATTACTGCTTTATTACTTACTTACTTGCATATTACAATAGTGTACATGTTTATATAAAGTGTTAAGAACGCTTGGGTTGTCTTCCCGTTACGTTCAGTTACAAGAGAAGTTGGAATGGTCCAGAAGTTCAACCATTATAGATGACTGGAAGACAAAGAGACATTCTGTCGTGGTCATGTCGATCATTTGTGTCAATGATGCATGTCGAGGTGTTGAACCTATCAAGGTCATGTCAAGGTTTGGAATTGTCAAAGTCAATGTTGAACAAGTTAAATTCAAAAAACAATGCCAACTGTTGGGTGGATCATACCTACTTCCTTAAGAACAGTGGTCCCCATTGTTTGCTCATATAGATGAGGAAACTTGTTGGTTATATCAGTATCAGATTACCATTTTGCTTGTGCTAGGATATGTTCGTATTTAGCCACCTAAAACAAGGAAATTGCATTCGTCCTTGTATGGCGTATTCGCCATCCCACAATGGTGTCGTAAGGAAGAGGCTCCTAAACATCTAGATGGATGTCTTCAGGTTCTATTGTCTGAAAATTGTTTTGTTCCAACAGTGGTGCATGGTATGGTCAAAGTAGATCCACATTAAATATTGGATGCAAACCCAGGCACGAAGGAATGTTGAGTTGGAAAGTTTTTTCTCCAATCTACTTAAGAATAACGTATGTAGCATATCGCAAAGGCTTTAGCTTCTTATAAGGACCATTGAAGCATTCCTTCATGAGATGCAACCAGAATTGATCCCCATTTTGGAATGAATGAGGAGTACGATGCTTATCATGTAAGTCCTTGGATTTCACATTAGCTTGTTGCAACATTTGTTGTGCTTGTTCCTGGATGTTGTAGATTTGATCTCAAAAATTCAATGCTTTATAAACTTCTCATCGGTAAAAGTCAGTTTCATTCGACTGTGTCAATGATCTAATCAATTCGATGGGCGCTAAGGGTTGAAATCCATAGCAGATCCCAAATGGAATCTTACCCGTAGAGATGTGTTGAGCACGATTGTAACTGGGATGTATATATGGGATAGTTTCATCCCATGTCCGACGATGCTTGTGGTTATACTACCTAGCGATTCACAAATTTTGTATGTCCGTTTGTGTGAGGATGGAAGGTTGTTGATAAGGAGAGTCTTGTGTCAAGTTACTACCAAATATTCTTCCAAAATATGCTAACAAATATGGCATATCTGTTGAAAATGGTCATCAGTAAGCCATAATGTTTCCATACATGTTTGAAGAAGAGCTGAGTAGTATGCTACGCTGTCGTAGTCTTATTGCATGGAATGAGAATAGCCATCTTGGAAAATATGTCAATTACTACTAAAATCACATCATGATGATATTTGGTAGTAGGATATCCCATCAATTAGTCCATAGAAATAGATTCCCATGGTCGACTAGGAATTGGAAAAGGTCTGTACAATCCTTTCCGTTGATTCATCGGTTTAGCAATGGCACAAACCACACATGATCGAATGTACCTATTGAGGTCAGACTTAAGTGAAGTCTAATAAAAATAATTTTGGAGGACAACAAGGGTCATTAATACTCTAAAGTGTCTTGTAGTATTTCTATAGTGCATGTCCCAAATGAGCTTCTGTTGGTTCTCACATGTCGATACACAAAGCCGTCCAAGCTTGTATACCAAGGTATCTTTCATGAAATAGTCAGTAGTAGACGATGGGTTGGTTTGGAGTTGTTGATAAATTGTACAAAACTTACAATCTACTGAATACAATTTAGGCCAAGTAGTGGTGTTGTATCCCTCCATACTCACCACTGTAAAAAGTAGAGTAATGGGTGGTCGACTCAGACAATTCATTGCAACATTGGATTTACCTTTCCAATACTTAATTACCAACTCGAATTGTTGCAGGTAATTAATCCACTTTAGTTGCTGAGTTTTTTGTAACTTTGATTAGGATGGGGTGAACTATAAGGTATTGTGGTTAGTACTAGATGGCGATCTCCTTTCCAAGAGTGTAATGTCTCCATTGCTTAAGGGCTTGCACAATGGCATACAATTCCTTTTCATACGTCGAATACCTTCTAACTATTTCGTTGAAATTTTTGGAATGAAAAGCGACGGGGTGACCAGACTGAGTGATCACTGTGCCCAAAGCATATTCCAATGCATCCATCTGAATATCAAAATGTCGATGAAAACATGGGGGCTTCACTCAGTAAACCTCTCACATAGCACGTGCAGTCATGGAATATTAAAGAATACCCTTAATTTATCCTTTTCTTGAAACCCCCTTCCAATACCTGAAACCTCCCCACCACCCCTTATTATACCCTAATCCTTATAAACCCCCCTAACCCCCCACCATAAACCCATCATCCCCCCCAATACCTGCAATATATTGGCCTAATTTTTTAGAAATTTAAAACCCACAATATGAACTAACATGCTAGGATATTGGTCAACAAGTGAATCCCCCGTGGATGAAAATCATGTAACACAAGTACTAGTGCAGTACACAACTTGTATTTGAGCTGCTCAAAATCTTGGTTTTGCGTTGATGTCCATTTGAAAAAAAAAATCCCATTTTCCTTAGTCAATTGACTCAAAGGCCACGCTATGTGACTGAAGTGGAGTATGAATCGGCGATGAAAATTAGCCAAACCAAGAAAAATTCTTCGTTCATGAATGTTTTGAGGAATGGGCCAATCTTTAAGGATTTGTACTTTGTTTGGATCAACATGAATTCCTACAAAGTCGATTACATACCCCATATATTTGATGTTTTTCATCACAAATGAGCATTTGTCCATGTTCAAATAGATTCTATGTGGTTGGAGAGTGTCAAGGACTTGTCGAAATTGTCGAACATGTTCTTCCCATGATTGACTGAAAGTAAAGATATTGCCTAGGTAGACAATGACACACTTGTTGATGAAAGGTCAAAGAATGTCATCCATATATCACATGAAGGTCGTAGGTGGATTGGTTAAGCTGAAAGACGTGACTAACCATTCAAACAATCCTTCCTTTGTTTTGAAAGCAGTTTTCCATAAATTAGTGGGATCGATCAAAATTTGATGATATCCCAAATTGAGGTCAAGCTTAGTAAATAATTTAGCACCTTTCAGAAAGTCGATGAGTTTGTTTATCCTTAGAAGAAGATATCTATTCTTTATCGAAATCTTGTTGAGAGCCCAATATTTGATGCACGTGCATCAAGTATCGTCTTTCTTTGGACCGAGGATGATCAGACTTCCACAAGGAGAGAAGCTCGGTCGGATGTGACCTTTGCTGATCAAATATTGAATCTATCTGTGAACCTCTTCATTCTTGATAATGGATCTTCTGTAAACATTTGCGTTAAGTAATGAAGAACCATGAACAAGTTCAATGGAGTGTTTTACCTGGAAATGTAGAGTTACTATGTCTGGATCTTGAAATACTTCTAGTATTCATCAAGAATATTGTTGATCTACTACTATTGCCAGGATTTGCATTGGTTGGTGAGTCAACTAGTTGTAGCAGTCTTCCTAGAATGCTGAGGCTTAATCATAATCAATGCAAATATCTGAGCATAGTTGATGAGCTTCTTTGTATGTTTGCAAGATACCACAAAAACCATTGGTGTAGGTCATCGTTATGGTATACCATACCATTGGTTCTATATTTTGACAATCACCTTCTAAGGTCATGACTGATAACTCCCATGTCGATCCCATAAATAAGGTTTCTCAAACATGGCGTCGGCTATGTAAAGCGATGTCATGTCACATAGCACTTCATCTTCAAAAGTCTTAATGAATTAGGTTAGTTTTCATTGTCTGGTGATTCTTAGTTCCCATCCATCCTTCATCCAACCAATATTATAATGTTGAGGATGTGGAGTGGTAACAAGACCTAGTTTCTTCACGAGATATTCAGAAACAAAGTTCTTCTGGCTTCCATTATTCTTAGTCAGATGCAATCAATTGTTTTGAACCCATATCTGTGTATGGAACATGAGCTCTCATTCCTCCTCATTGATGATAGTCGAGGCTATCGAAGTGGTCGATGTCGATGTGAAAAGGGTCGACACTTCTGGGTCATATTCTACCATGGTTTTGTTGGACAAGTCGACGGTTGACAATTTTTCCAAAAATTTCTTCTGATTCTTGCATTTATACGTATCATGCCATGATGAATTGTGGTAATCACACCATTTCCTAGTAGCGGTTTTTTTTTACGTTCCCTTTTGTCTTTCTGAGATTTCTTTTTTCCATGATCTTTCTTTGGTGGGGTTCACTGAGAAGGTTGTCCTGACTTGTCGGAGTTGGATGGTGACTTGTCGAATGTTCGACCTGTCGAATTGGTCGTGAAGAGTGATTTTCCTTTTTTTTTAGCTTCGAGCTTACTAGAATAATGGAATGCATCCACAAGCGTATTGATATTGATGAACTCCTTCTCTTGTTGAATGTACAGGGACAATCTGTTGACGTACTTTAGACCAAGCAATTTCTCTTCTTCTTGAATCCCAAGTCTTGCCATGAGTAAATAGAACTCGTCGGTGTAACTATGCACAAAATGGTCTTTCTATTGCCTTAGTTGTTGCCACTTCTTATACTTTTATTCAATGTACTTGGGCGGGTATAAATCCTTCCGAACGTACTCAAAAAATTTCTCCCATGTGTCTATGGGGCCTCCATCTTTCTCCATATTTGTCGATAGATTCTCCCACTCGTAGTGCACAGAGTTCGCCATCTTTAAGTATGCAATGATGATTTTTTCAACTTCTGAGATTTGATTCACAGAGTAATAGGATTCGAGTTGTTATACCCAATTGTCTACAAATTCCGCGTCAATATTTCCTTCTAGATTTGGTATGTCTAAGTTCAATTGCACTTTGAATGGATTGATTTTGTTGGAGTTGGATCTTGTCAAGAATCCTCGTGATGTCGAGGTGAATCGCATGAGAATCTCATTGAACTAGGTGAACGTTTCGGTTCACTGTCGATTCAGTGCTTTCTCTATTCAAGTTTCTCTGTCTTTTCAGTTACATGTCTATTGTCTGCCTCTTCGACCACCTTCGATCTAGTGGTGTGAGTAGATAGATACTCCAAAGTAGAAGGTAGTGTTTGCTTGGATTGTTGAGTTTGCGAGTGTGTTTGAACATGCATAAGTCAGGTAACTTCAATAGAATTGTCTACACATGACTTAAGCACGAACAAGATGTGAACAATACCAATGATCTAGGTGCCCAGGTGCACGATGGGGACAATTCGATTGAATGAATTGAGTAATGTTATGGGAGAAGCATATAAGTAAGAAACAAAATAGGAAATACACTACACACATAAACACACACACACACACAATACAATATGCAATATTTTGAACTAATCTATGTTATTTTATTATTTGTTTACTTGCTTACTTGTTTGTATATTACAATAGTGTACATGTTTATATAGATTGTTGAGAACACTTGGGTTGTCTATCCGTTATGTTCAATTACAAGAGAAGTGGAACATTTCAGAAGTTCAACTATTACAGGAGACTCGAAGACATAGAGACAATCTATCATGGTCATGTCGATCACTGGTGTTAATGATGCATGTCGAGGTGATGAACGTGTTGAGTTCTTGTCGAGGTTCGAACTTGTCGAATTCAACATTGAACATGTCGAAGTTGATAAACAATGTGAACTGGTGGGTGGATCATAGTTCCTCATATTAGGGATGTCATTGATGTAATTGGTCATCTAGCGTTGAGTTAAAACCTCTGAGTCGAGTGAGTAGTACCCACAAAATTATTACTAAAATGTAATTTTGAGTTTTTCAAGGCAAGTCGACCGTGGAAGTAAGGAGAAGTCGGCCCTATTAGGTTATTAGGTCTCTCAGCTGATTAGTATAAATAAGAGATGCACCTCCCTCATTTGGACAAGTAGAGAATTCAAACAAGTTCGTTATAGAGAGGAGAAACACTCCATATGAGGAGGAGGAAGATGTCTAGTCTTATTCTTTAGGTCTTGCATTGTACTTGGTTGAAGTCTATATTGAGGAAGTTTTGTAACCCGAACCCCAATGGAGACTCTATACCAGATGGCAATCGAACCTTGAGAAACCTATAAGCCATGTAAAATGATGCACCTGCAAAATCCAGTATCCAGAAATCTGAATTGGAGACACATTGGTGTCATTAATCCAGTATCCAGAAATCAACTCGGGATGTAGTTCATCAAATTTGAACTGATTCACAGCGGCGAATAGGTATTTGTATGAAAAATCAACCTCTAGGTCGAATTCGAGGGTAGAAAGAACCAAACGCTCTTCGTGCAATATCAACTGTTTTCTTTTTTGTACGCTGATAACAGCTCGAACTAGACAATGATGGAGGGCCTCATATAAACTCTGAGTCACTTTGAGGATTTTTTTTTGCCCTAGCTCTATGTTTTTGCGCTGAGAGGCGCTCTACAGCCCAGTATGGGGGAGATCTTGTAACGTTACGTAACGTTGTAGTGTTACGTAACGTTGTAACGTTACGTAACGTTACATAAATGTCGGCTATAAAAACAAAACTTTTAATTATCTTCAAAAATAAATGTCGGCCACAAAAACAATCTAATATGGGTGAGATGTTGTAATGTTCCTACCTAACAAAATAATAATAAATAAATAAAAAATTTAATTATCTGCCATAAAAAATTGTCCGTGAGAAAAAAACACAATATATGGGAGATGTTGTAATGTTTCTACTTAACAAAATAATAAAAAATAATAAAAATAAAAAATTGAATTATCCACAAAAAAAATGTTGGTCATGCACATGGTTTTAAAACCATGTGCAAGGCCTCTTAAAAACCCATGGTTTTATTATACATGGTTTATGAGGGCCTTACAAATGGTTTTAAAGCCATGTGCAAGGCCTCCTAAGTAGCCCATGGTTTTGTTGTACATGGTTTAGGAGGTAGTTGCAAATGGTTTTAATACCATGTGCAAGGCCTCCTAAACAACCCATGATTTTAAGAGGGCCTTGCACATGATTTTAAAATTATGTATGGGGGAGATGTTTTAATATTTTTTCTTAACAAAATAAAAAATATTATATGCAACCATAAATAGTATTAAATATTAATAATAAAAATATTATTTGTGGACCTTAAATAAAAAAATGTGCCTTTTGTTCTGAATCACATTAAAGCTGATAGTTGAGTGCAATACTTAAGAAGAGGTCTGCACCTCCAAAGATTTGATCCCTCTCGGCGCTTGATAGAGCCTGGGATTTGGATCTATGCTGGTTTACAGCAATCAATACGCAGGCAGTTGCAATAATGAATCTATCGTAGCTACTGTGAGATTGGCGCATATAAAAACGGTGGCATAAAAATATTGCTATTGTAACAGCGGAGATTGAAAGCTTTAAGATTCGACCTAGGTTTATCACCAAAAAGCAATATGATCTTCTAAGATCATCTTCTTGGTGTTTACCAATTCCGTCTTTTCTTGAAGGACTGAAATTGTCGATTTCTTCTTTTGTAAAAATCCATCCTTCCCACTTGATTGTGCCCATTTTTATCTGATGAAGATGATCAGAATATAGAAAGATAATGGCCAGAAACGAAGATAGGTTGCCCACTATTAATGCTTCTGTTCTATTTTAAACTGACGATACAGTTCTATTTAAACCAATTCCTGTGGACTGTATTGCTGCTAATCTGCAACACGTTATATAATAAAACAGATCTGTTTTCTAGAGAAAGGCTGTTGAATAAGCTCATAAGTTCGGAAATTTTAATGTAAAAAGTGACGATTGAATAAATGTTATCACTTAGTGAAATGTGGACGAGGTTGATGGTCCTTCCACGAATATTTTAAAAGGATTGATGCTGTCGTAGTTTTAGATAAATCCGAGATTGCTAACAAGCTTATATTTAATTAGTTTTGAATATAAGGTTATATTTAATTCCTATTCATTATTTGTGTGTTTTATATGAATTGTTATTATTATAAAATTATTTATTATATTGGACTAGGGAGTGGGGTGGATTTAATTTTAACAAGATAGTGATTTTGAAAAAAAATTACGTATTTGTTTTTTTAAATAGGCATGGGATATATTTATTTATTTAAAAAAAATGAAAATATCTTAAAGTACTTTTATTTTTATAAATTATAATTTTTTTTATTTCAAGACCATTTTGTTATAGAGTAGTCTAATAAAGGATCTATTTTTTTGTTTTGTTTTTAAATTATTTTTTAGAAAATTTAGTGGAAATTGTTGGAATGACAAATATAAAGAGTTGAGCTTGTAAAGGTGTTTTTGATGGCGTTGATTGAGAATGGATTTTGAAAAATTATAATTTTATAATTGAATTTGGTTAATTATAGGAAAAACAGAAAAAATAATTTACAACTCAATTTTATTATAAATATTTTTCTATAATATGTGTATCTATAAAATATTAATATTTTTTATAATAATAAAACATGTTTTTTTTAAAATTGAAGAGTTAAGAATGCACAGTTTGGACATTCTATGTTGAGGTGTAGGGTTAGTGTTGCTGATACAAGTAGAGTACTAGATAAACCTTCATGGTGTAGACATAGGAAGGGTAAACACCATCTCCTATTGCAGGGGTGTAATATCCCAAGTAAGGGGATGCACCTTCTTCTTATGTTTTCACTTGATTATTTCTTGTAATCCTAGGTTTATTTGCACGTGTTGATTAAGTTGTGATTGATTCCAACAGTGTATAGTCATTGATGCCAACATGTCTTAGTGCCCCTTGAGGAGCTCCAGAGGGTTAAGTAAGTGTCAGTGTCTAAGGAGACATTTTGATCTTGTCCAAACCCAAGTTTGAAGCCCTTGGAGCCCTTAGGACAATGACAAAAGCCTTGAACACCCTGTAGAGTGTTTAAGTACTCCAACAAGGTTTTACGGTTCTGTTGTTGTTTCTATAGTTCCTTAATACCCTACAAAAGTGTCCTTGGTGGGTTAAGAAGATCCAAGAGTCCAAATGACCCTTTTAGTGGTCATTTGTGTTTAATGAGGTCATGGTACCCCAGGAGAAGGTCTAGCAACCCCACAGGTGATGTCATGATGGATCTTGACCCTTGAAGGTCTCCTCGTGTGGTTGAGGTGGTTAAAGAAGCCTATAAAGCCCCTTGCTTGATGAAGAAGCCCTGAAGAATCCCTTGGACCCACATTTGATGGATTAATGGTCCTTGTCGTCTTAAAGGTGATGATGTGGTCATTAATGACTTGATGAAGATTTGGAACCCTTGATGAAGATCTTGACACCCGTGTATCCCTTGTTGGGGTCATTATGCATGAGAAGGTATGTTACCCACATAAATGGTAGCATGATGAACCTTGGACACTATATGATCATTGATGGTGCATTTGGAAATGATTTGGGTCTTGGAATCCATACATATGGTGGTATTTAAGCCCATGCTTGTTGTAGCCTTTGATATGATGGAATCTTTGGTCATGACTCATGATTCCCTTATCACTTGGCGATGGAGTCCCATGTGATGGGATTGAATTCCATGGAAAGTATCTTGTTTAAATATTATATGATATCTTTGAAAGAGTCCTTCAAACTCTTTCATGTGGTTCCTTAGGTGTTGAACCATGGTGATGTATGGTCATACTTGTGGTTATATAGCTATTGGGATGTAGATGGAGGTAGATCCCATGGACGTGCCTTGACATGTCGAAGAAGACTTTGAAACTCTTGTACTTGGTGGTCTGGTCTTTGACACCCTCATGCGGGGTTTTTGAAATTCTGGACATATTGAAGAATTTAAGGGTATTAGACCAATAATTTGCAAATAAATGCATCATAGGGAGATAGTCATCGTCAAGTCATTTCCGTTGATATGTGGAACATATTCTAACTCCTTACGACTGAAGATATATGAATTTTTGAAGTTGGTGTACCCCACCTTTATGGGTGAGCTGACAAAACAAAAGAGAATTTAATTATTTGTAATTTTGAATTGCATGTCGACCTAGTTTGAGGTACTAAATTTACTCCATGACTTATATAAATAGAATATCAAACATTTCATTTGTTCATCAATCAATTCTGATCTCTTTGGAATTTCACAACTCTTGTAGAAAAGTGTGAAATTTTGTGGAGGAGAAATTTTTGGGCATCTTCACTAAAATTGGCATAACTTTCTCATAGGGAATCAGAATTACAAAATTCTTGGCTCATTGGAAATATTATTACGAGATCTATGTGATGAAATGATCTAGAGTTTATTTTGGTTTGTATACTATTTCTTCATATTATGATTTTCAAAAAGGTACGACTCATGCTTTTGGGTTTCTATTGTAATGGCACATGTTTCTCATGAATAGAGTTCCTCTTTGATCTTAGTATGAGATCCTATATATTGGTATATCTCTTTGAAGTCATTTAATATGTTATGGAGGCTATGGTTATGATTATCTTGGAATATAGCTTGATGTGATCTTGATATAAATATTGATAATTATCTTGGATATTGGTTGCATAGACTTTGGTGTTTATCTTGATTGTTGTATAGTGTAGTATTGAATGAGAAGTTGAAATGTAAGTAATCAATATTGTGAGTGATTTATTTGATCAACCTAAGTGTTTTATTGGAAAACTAGTTTGACAAGTGTTGATCATTGTGTCTTTGACCTAAGTGGTGCTGGTATGTTATTGATTCTTAATGACAACCTTTGAAAATATTGTAAGTGACTATTTTCTTGATATTTGTTTTGATGACTTGGCCAAGAAGCTAAGAGACTTAACCAACTATGTCAAAATCAGTCAATCTCATAAAACGTTTAGACACAAAAGGATTAGGTTGATGTATATAATGTTTATCTGTCAAGTATTCCTTGACTATGATTGAGGTTGGTTGTGGTGTCATTGAGTTGGGTGTGACTGGGCAAAGTTTGGTTGACCATATGTGAAGTTTCTTGGTTGTTCAAATGTGTCTCGTACTTGAAGAACTAGGCCAAGTAAGAAGGGTTGGTTGACTCCCATAGAACTTGATTAGATTAACACGTGTATATGATTAATTTGGAACAGGTACACAAGCATCTTGGTACATGTTGGTTCAGTTGAGTAAGATTGGCACAAGTTGCCTTATGTACAGTTGGCTTGACTCAAAATGGATGAGTTTTATGAGGAGTTGGTTTGAACCAGGGAGATTGATTTTAGTGTGCAAACTTAGATTGAACGAGTTGGTTGAGGTGAGAGACATATTGATTGGTACAACTTGATTTGATAGGTTGATTGTATAGGTTGACGAGCATTGTGATACAATGGACAATGATCAGTTGATGAGCAGTGTGATAGAGTGGACAATGATCAGTTGATGAGCAGTGATCAGATGATGAGAAGTGGTTAGTAATGGAAGTGGTTGGGTAGTGTGGTACAGATTTGTGCAATGTAGTACAAATGTTGAATAACAGGTCTGCAGGATCAGTGCGGTCATGGTTCAGTAGTTTCTATCTTTATATCATAGTGGCAGAATGTCGCAAGGAAAAAGGGTTGCATCCTCCTTCCAGTTGTAGCCAGAGAACTAAGGAGTTGTAGCTTCCTTTAGGTTGTAGCTTGTAAATCAGGGGGCTGTAGCCTCCTTCCATTTTTAGCTGGAGAACTGAAGTCATTATAATAAGGGGGTTGTTTTCTCCCTCTAGTTATTTCTGGAGAACTATTATAAAGGCTTATGTGGTTTTCCCCCCAGGGCTTGGGTTTCCACATAAAATATGGTCTTATGTGGTTCATGCTATGCTTCTTATGTGATGATGATATGATGATGATAATAATGTTGATGATCATATAATGATAATGTGATAATGCATAATATTGAATAAGTTGTTGATTATTAATAAAAGTGAAAAAGTAATAGAAGTTGTGCACACTAATTCACCCCCATTCTTAGCGTAACTGTTGTGTCCAACAATTGGTATCAGAGCAGGTCTTCACTAGAAATCATTACCACCTTGAAGTAGATCCTTGACACACCATGGGGTTCTCAATGAATGAAGTACCATTGACATGTGAGTCAAATTATTACTTGATCTCGAAAATGAAAATGAAGTCTTATGTTGAGGCAATTGTTGCATGGAAGTCAGTTGTTAGTGGATATACACCTCCAAAGAAAGTGAAAACAATAACTCATAAGGAAGAAAAAAAATAAATTCTATGGCTATGGAAACCATCCTTGAAGGTCAAACATATATCCAAAAGAAGAAGACAGGGAAGTGCATCTCAACTAAGGAACAATGGCTCATATTTGAACAATACTACTCCAATAAAGAAGAATAATAAGATGTTATGAAATTAATGCTTGAATATCTAATAGATCTCCAAAAGTATAAAATAGGAGAGTGCAACTCATTTGAAGAATTGTCGTTCAAAATAAATCAGTTAAACTTAAACGAAGAACAAGAAGAAAAAGACAACCCCATCAAAAGGTCAGTACAATATCTAGGTAGGTATGAAGGTAAGTCCCCTGAACACTCTGTTTGTAATGATTTTAAAGATATATGTTTATCAGGTATAGAGAATAAGAGCTATTCTAAATTCATTGAATGCAATACTTCAGATTATGATGAAAATGTTTGTTCTATGATAAGTGATATTATGATAGATAATTAAATTACTAATGTTTCGCAAGAAGTGAAAAATATTTTTGAATAGAACCAGGTATTTCAAGAGAAATTTGACAAAGATGAGAAGAGGAATGAATAAGAATCTGAGAAGGCCACACAGACCATAATTAATCTGAAACTCCAAGTCAAAGAAGCTACCAGAATCAAAGAAGTCATATCCAAATATTTCAAATACAAACTTGATAAGTTAGCCACAAAAATGGAAAAGAAGTCAGAAGAAATTATCAATCTCAGAAGACAACTAGAAGATAAAGAAAAAGAGTTAATCTGCAAGCTACAAGACAAAGATGGTGAGATAAGTTCCTACAAGACTAAAGAAATATTGGAAGAGAAGTTAAGAAGAAAAAAAGAACTTGAAATCAAATCCTTGAAGGAATAGTTATAGAAGGTATGTCTAAAAAGCTTTGAATTTTAAAAGGACCTCTTAGAACTCAAAAAGGAGATTCATGCACTCAAAATTCAACTACAACAATCCCATGAGTTGATCAGAATTCAAAAGGACAGATGGAAGAAAATATCCTTGATTTGAAAAAACATGTAGAAGAAGTCAAGAAAATAGAAGAAGATCTAATGAGACAACTCCAAGAAAAGATAGAAATTTGTCAAAAGAAAGAATTGAAGATCCTCTCTTTGAAGGAAGACCTGGAAAAAAAAATTGCTTAGTTAAAGACAAATTCAAATATCAAGAATAAGAGTGATGAATCTATGGAGGAGGAAGAAAATACTAACAATTATACACGTATTCTTAAAACATCCCATGATAAAAAAAGAATCAAGAGAAGTTACAACTCATACGTATCCTACGATGTTCAATAGATACTGTTACAAGTGCAATAACTATGGTCACAAATCCATCCATCGAAGTGATCATGAAAAGATCATGCCAAGAAGAAATCAATATGGGTTTTATGTTCAGTGTTACAATTGCTATTGTTATGATCATTTCACAAAACATTGCAGGATACAAGGACCAATTAAAGTTTGGAGAAGAAAGCAAGTTCAATCGAATGATATGAACAACCATCACCCTGCTAAAGTATGGATAAAGAAGCTAGTAGATTGCACCATTGAGCAAAACATAAATGATGAAAATATTGGGAAAGATCAAATACTATTTTGAATACTATCTAATCGTGATATGAAGAATGTGTAAAAGGATATATGTACCTGATTATCAAATTTGAGTATCATAGTTAGTTCCAATAGTATTCGTACAATTCCACTAAAGTAGCATCAGTGATAAAATAATCAATATTTCTAAAAGAAGATCTTGATGTCATTAATGCAAACATGAAGAAAAGTTGGAAAGGAAGAGAAAGTTGATGACAGGGGGAGCATGCCCTGAGGGGGATAAATACGGTCAAAGAATGTTTCGTTTGCCATTGATTCCAAAGGGGAAGAGAAGTTGTGAATAAGGGGAGTGTGTTATGAAGAAGAGCTATGGTGTTGTTATTAATGAAAAAGGGGGATATTGTTTATTAAGTTGTCATTGATTCCAAGAGTGTATAGTCATTGATGCCAACATGTCTTGGTTCCCCTTGAGGAGCTCCTGGGGGTTAAGTAAGTGTTTGTGAGTAAGGAGACCTTTTGATCTTGTCCAAGCCCAATTTTGAAGCCCTTGGAGCCCTTGAGACAATGGAAAAATCCCTGAATACCATGTAGAGTGTTTAAGTACTCTAAATATGTTTTACAGTTCCCTAGTTGTTTCTATGGTTCCCCAGTACCACAACTTATGCCCCGGTACCCTACAAAAGTGCCCTTGGTGGGTTAAATAAGTTGTGAGAGTCCAAATTACCCTTTTAGTGGTCATTTGTGTTTATTGAGGTCATGGTACCCCGTGGCTGTTGTTTCAACATTGGATCAGGATTTGTGTCTTTGTTTAACAGGAAGAAAAAGTCAGCTGCATTGAGCTTGATAGAGGTTGAGTACATGGCAGCCAACATGGTTTCTTGTGAGGGTATGTGGTTGAGGAAGTTACTTTCAAGGTTGTTCAAGTGTGAGTTAGAGGCTATAGTAGTTCACTGTGACAATCAAAGTGGCATCAGACTATTTGAAAATCCAGTGTTCCATGACCAGAGAAAACACATAGACATCAGGTACCACTTCTTGAGAGATTATGTTCATAGGGGAAGCATTCAGTTTGAGTACATACAAACAGATGAGAAGGTGGCAGAAATTTTCACCAAGGAACTTTGCATACACAGTTTTGTGAAGTTCAGGGATAAGTTGGGGTTGCTACCGAATCCCTTCGTCATTGGGAGGGAGTGTTAGAAAGCGACAACAAGGAAGTTCTTCTTAAACGCATGTTTCCTTGCATGAAGAAGACTTAAATTATGAAATAAGTTGTATTTAATTTACTTTTCCTAAGTTTACTTTGGAAAATAAATGAAAGTGATCTAATTATTAATTGACTTTATGAAAACAATTTTTATATAGTGAAAGTGAATTAGGGTTTTTGCTTTGCATAAAGTTATAAAAGAAAGGTCAATTGGTGGAGAGGACACACACACTTGTATTCCAATAGAGACATAATACAGATAGAGAGAGAAAGTCAGATGAAGGGTTTTGTAGAGAAGATGGAGGAGCTAACCGATAGGGTCACTGAACTTCCAGGAGGGACAAGGGCTGTACAGATCGCACAGGGAGCAGTTGTAGAGGCTCCCATATAGACCATACAGATTTCGTATAACAGTCCTACATCCTTACAGATATGTACAACCACGTGTGGGAGGCCATACAACTGGCCATACAATCATGAAGAGGGTGTGCTGGAATTGTCTAATGATTCTGATGGGTGTTATTTTTCCAGGTTTGGGTGATTAGCAGTTGATTGTAAAAGTTCCATATTTTCTCAATAATAAAATCCACATCCGACTATTGCACCGATTTTCCCATCTTGGGTTTTTTAGGGGTTTCCATACCCAAAATAATATTTTATATATTGTGATGTGATGTTGTGAATTTTTTCTCAGTACTTTATATTCCATGCATATTTGTAAAATATATTCATGTGTGGTTATCAGTAGAAATTTTGAATACACTATTTAGCCCTAATTTTAATATCAAAGGAAAATTTATAGTACCATGTATCCTTTATTGATGACTACTCTCATAAGACTTGGATGTATTTCTTGAAAGGAAAAGATGAAGTATTTGAAGAATTCAAGGAATTTAAGGCTCTTGCGGAAAATCTATGCGAAAAGAAGATCAAGACCTTAAGATAAGACGATGGAGGAGAATTTACTTCAAATGAATTCAAGGACTTCTATAAGGAATCCGAGATTAAGAGGGAGCTTATCACACCCTATAATCCCCAACAGAATGGAGTGGCAAAAATGAACAATAGATCCATCATGGAAGAAATCAGAGCAATGATCCATGATAAAGATCTGCTTATGGATTCATGGGTCAAAGAAGGAAGAAACGTAGTCTATGTACATACTAGAATATCTCACAGTACTATTGGAAACAAAACCCTAAAAGAGATGTTCATTGGTGAAAAACTTGAAGCAATACACCTTAAGATATTTGGTTGACTTGTGTACTTACATGTTCCAAAGGAGAAAAGATCAAAATTGGACTCTTCGGGAAAGAAGGGAATATTTGTTGGATACAGTGAACAATCAAAATATTATAGAATCTACATTTGAGGTTTTCATCATATAGAGATCAAAAAAGATGTTACATTTGATGAAGGCATATCCTTCACCAAATCTAGAAAGATCTATGTTGATGAATATCATGAAGAGGAGGAGGAGGCTCCTAGAACCAGATAAGCTACCACACCACCAGTTAGAGACATTGAAGAAGGTCCTATACCATAATATCATGACATGGAAGAACCCCAAGAACCCATGCACAGGGGATTTACCTTGTTGAGAAATATCTTATCACATTCATTCATAAAGGCGGGTTTTTAATTGTGAAAAATAAGACGGGTTTTTAATTATGAAAAATAAGGTCAATATATTGTAGGTATTGGGGGGGTGAGGGGTAGCGTATAAGAGGTTTATAGGTATTGGGGGATATAAAAAGGGTTTTATTCTAAAAATAAGGATTATATCATAAAAATAGGGTTTTTAAAATTAGAAATATGTATTGGGAGGGGGTCTCAACAATAGGATTTTTGTAGGTAATTATCAATATTTAGTGAAATTAGGGATATTATTTAATATCCCATGATGGAAGGTGCTATGACATGGATTCACTGAGTGAATACCCTATGAACCCATGGAAACACCCCAAGAGATGATTTCAACAAAATTTAGACCAACTTTGGCTCGTGATATAATAAAAGAAGCACAAATATATGGTGCAACAGAAGGAAGTAAGAGACAAAGAATCTACTCTAACTATGTGGCATTAATGTGCAACCTTGTTGATGAAGAACCCACATGTTTTGAAGAAGCATAAAACAAGAAAGCATGGATGAAATCCATGATCAAAGAATACCAATATATAATAAAGAATGATGTTTGGGATGTAGTGCCAAGACCAAAGGAGAAGTCGGTAGTTTCTTCAAAATGGATTTTCAAGACAAAGCATTCAGCAGATGAAAGTATTGAAAAGTTCAAATCAATATTTGTCACACAAGTATTTTCACAAGAAGAAGGAATTGATTATGAAGAAACATTTGCACCAGTAGAAAGATATACTTCTATCAGAACTATCCTTGCCTTGGAAGCCAAGATGAAATGGAAGCTACATGAAATGAACATAAAAACAACCTTCCTAAATGGTGTCATAGAAGAAGAAGTATATATTGAAAAACTAGTAGGATTTGAAACTCATGACAAGGAGACACATGTATGCAGATTAAAGAAATCTCTATATGAATTGAAACAAGCACCTAGAGAATGGTATGGAAGAATTGATGGATTCCTAATGAACTTGGGCTTTACCAAAAGTAAAGTTGATTCTAACCTTTACTATAAGGTTGTAAATGATGGGATCATGATATCATTGTTATATGTAGATGATCTATTTTTAACAAGAGAAGAGAAGCTCGTCAACGAGTGTAAGAAGAAACTTGCGGCAGAATTTGAGATGAAAGACCTTGGCACGATGCATTATTTCCTAGGTTTTGAAGTATGGAAGTTACCATATTATATTTTCCTAAACCAAGGAAAATATATAGTTGAGATCCTACATAGATTTTGGATGTTGGATTGCAAGACAATGAACATTTTGTTGGTGACAAACCTGGATCTCTTGAATGATGACTCTTCAGAACGACTATATGTCACATTATACAAATAGATTATTGGCTCACTGATGTATTTGACAAATACAAGACCAAATATATGTTTTTATGTGAACACCTTGAGTCAGTATATGGTGGAGCCTTGACATGTTCATCTAGTTGGAACAAAACATGTGATGAGGTACCTAAAGGGTACATTGGATTGTGGCCTCAGATATGCAACCAACAGTGAGTTTAGATTGTATGGCCATGCTGATTCATATTGGTTAGGAAATCATGAAGATTAGATATGCAATGAACAGTGAGTTTTGATTGTATGGCCATGGTGAATGCACTTGGGTTGATTCACTTGTTAGTTTCTAAAATATTATAGCAATATAACTCTATAGCAAATAAAAAATAGGATCTCTAGAAGAAAGACAAAGCACATAAACAAAGAACATAAGAATTTATCTTGGGAAGCCCAATCAGGAAAAAACCATCAAACCTTTGTATAAAGGTGATAGATTATGAGAGAAGAGAGAAGAAGAAAGAGAGAGAAACATGTCTCTTTAAGATTCAACCCAAGAAAACACTCCTTCTAGTTGTAGTAGCACTCCTTCTTATGCTTTAGTGAACTTGTTGTGAGTGAGTAACAAATAAGGAGGGGTGCTTCCTATTTATACTGATTTTCCAAGTGATTTTTACTGGGGCCGACCTATCTTTGGGAAATACAAAAATAATATTTATTTTATTCTTTTATTTGTTTAATATTCCCCAGGGTTTACATTGAATATTTCTAGGGTACAAACATAGGGAAAAGGTTTTGGTAGTCAAAGGGAGTCAAGTGGATAGGATCCTTCAATCATTGACACTCGAGGATGACGTGGAGGATAAGCTACAGCAGGTGGACAAAATCACTGGTGAGACTCAATTATATGGCATTGATGACATAGTTGATTAACTATGAACCTTCCAGCTTTGAAGAGTCTGCACAACATGATGTGTGGCAGGAAGCTATGGTTGAGGAGTATGAATCCATTATGAAAAATCATGTATGGGAGGTTGTGCCAAGACATGAAGGCAAGAAGGTGGTGGGATCTAGATGGAACTACAAGGTGAAGCATGCAACAGAAAAAAGCATGGAGAAGTACAAGGTGTGCTTCATGACAAAGGGGTTTTCATAGAAGGAGGGTATTGACTATGAGGAGACCTTCGCCACAGTTTCCAGGTATTATTCTATTCAAACCATTATCTCTTTAGCAGCAGAGATGGATTGGTGAGTCCATGAGATGGACGTCAAAACTTCCTTCCTCAACAAAGTGATAGAGGGGGAGGTATATATTGAGAAAACAGAGGGGTTTTATGTGGACAATAAGGAGACACATGTATGCAGGATGTATAGAGATATTTAAGGGATCAAGCAAGCACCTCGAGCATGGTACTCAAGGATTATCAACTATCTACGTTGGATGGGATTTCAGCAGAGTGAGGCTAATCCCAACCTGTACTTATTGATAAGTGAGGTTTCTCTCATACTGGTCCTATATGTGGATGATCTCTTTCTTACAGGAGATGAGAGGCTGATTGGAGACTACAAGTCCAACCTTGCATTTGAGTTTGAGATGAAATACCTTGGGTTGATGTGCTACTTTTTGGGATTGAAGGTTTGACAGAGAGATTGATGCTTCTTCATTAGACAGGGGAAGTATGCAATAGAGATCTTGAAGAGATTCAGGATGGAGTATTGCAAGCCTATGGTCTTCCCTCTAATTTCCAACTGGAGGAATATTGATGCATCAGGGTCAGATGGATTTGATCCTACCTTGTATTGTAAGCTTATCACATCACCTATGTATCTAGTCAACACATGACCATACATCAACTTTGCAGTCAAATATTTGAGCCAGTTCATGGTGGACCCTCAGAGAGTGCATTGGATGACTGTGAAGCACATACTTCGCTACATTAGAGGTACACTGGACTATGGATTGGTTTATGAGCAAGGGGAGTGTACAGTTAGCAGGATTCATGGATACTGACTGGGCAGGATATGTAGATGACATGAAGAGTACTTCAGGTTGTTGTTTCAACATTGGATCATGGGTTGTGTCTTGGTTCAGCAGGAAGTAGAAGTCAGTTGCATTGAGCTCCACAGAGGTTGAGTACATGGAAACCAACATGGTTTGTTGTGAGGTTATGTGGCCGAGGAAGTTACTTTCAGGGTTTTTCGAGTGTGAAATAGAGGCTACAGTAGCTCACTATGACAATAAAAGTGGAATCGTGCTATCTGAAAATCCAGTGTTTCGTGAACGAAGAAAACAAGTAGACATCAGGTACCACTTCTTGAGAGATTGTGTTCAGAGGGGAAACATTTGATTGGATTACTTACAAACAGATGATAAGGTGGCAGAAATTTTCAGTAAGAAACTTTGCAGACACAGTTTTGTGAAGTTTAGGGATAAGTTGGTGTTGTTACCGAATCCCTTCCTCATTGAGAGGGAGTGTCAGAAAGAGACAACAAGGAAGGCCTACTTGCATGCATGTGTCCCTGCATGCAGAAGACTTAAATAAGGAGGCTAGTTGTATTTAATTTACTTTTCCTAAGTTTACTTTGGAAAATAAATTAAAGTGATCTAATTATTAATTGACTTTATGAAAACACTTTTTATAAAGTGAAAGTGAAATTAGGGTTTTTTCTTTGCATAAAGTTATAAAATATAAAGCTCAATTAGTGGAGAGGACACACACACTTGTATTCCGATAGAGACATGATACAAACTGAGAGAGAAAGTCAGATGAAGGGTTTTGCAGAGAAGATGGAGGAGCTAACTCACAGGGTCACCGAGCTTCCAGAAGGGACATGGGCCGTACAAATTGAACATGGAGCAGCTACAGAGGCTGACGTATAGAACACACAGATTCTGTATAGATGTCGTAAAACCGAACATATCTATACAACCATGTGTGGGAGGCCGTACAGTTGGTCGTACAGTCACATAGAGGGTGTGATGGGGTTTTGCTAGGGTTGTCTAGTGATTCTGCTGGGTTCTATTTTTCTAGGTTTGGGTGATTAACATTTGATTGTAAAAGTTCCATATTTTCTCAATAATAAAATCAATATTTGATAGCTTTGATGGTTTTCCCATCTTGGGTTTTTCTGGGGTTTACATACCCAAAATAACAGTGTATATATTGTGATGTGATGTTTTGAATTATTTATTAGTACTTTATATTCTACTAGATACTTTTAAAAGAAATTCATGTGTGGTTATCAGTAGAAATTTTGAATACACTGTTTAGCCCTAGTTTGAATATTAAAGGAAAATCTACAGTACTTATATGTCTCTTTTATTGATGACTACTATCATAAGAATTGGATATATTTCTTGAAAGGAAAAGATGAAGTATTTGAGAAATTCAATGAATTTAAGGTTCTTGTGGAAAATCTATCTGAAAAGAAGATCAAGACCTATGATAAGACAATAGAGGAGAATTCACTTCAAATGAATTCAAGGACTTCTATAAGGAAGCCACTATTAAGAGGGAGCTTAGCACACCCTATTATCCCCAATAGAATGGAGTGGAAAACATAAGGAATAGATCCATCATGGAAGCAGCCATAGAAATGATTAATGATAAAGGTCTACCTATGCATTTATGGGTCAAAGAAGCAAGAACCACAATCTATGTACAAACTAGAATATTTTGCAGTGCTCTTGGGAAAAAAAACCCAAAAGAGATGCTCACTAGTGAAAAAATTGAAGTAAGACACCTGAAGATATTTGGTTAACGCCTATACTTACATGTTCCAAAGGAGAAAAGATCAAAATTAACCTCTTCATGAAATAAGGGAATATTTGTTGGATACAATGACCAATCAAAATCCTATATAATCTACATTCCAGGTTTTCGTTAGATTGATATCAACAGATATGTTACATTTGATGAAGGCATAACCTTCACCAAATCTAGAAAGATCTATGTAGATGAAGATCAAGAAGAAGAGGAGGAGGCTCCTAGAACCACAGAAGCTACGATACCAATAGTTATAGACATTGAAGAAGATCCGATACCAAAATATCATGACATGGTAGAACCCCAAGAACCCATGGAAACACCCCAAGAGATGATTTCAACAAAAACAAAACCGGATTCGACTCATGATATAATCAAATAAGCAGAAATATATAGTGCACCAGAAGGAAGTAAGAGACAAAGAATTTACTCTAACTAAGTGGCATTAATGCCCAACCTTGTTGATGAAGAACCCACATGTTTAGAAGAAGGATCAAAGAAGAAGGAATGGATGAAATCCATGATCGAATAATAACAATCTATAATAAAGAATGATGTTTAGGATGTGGTTCCAAGACCAAAGGACAATTCAGTAGTTTCTTCAAAATGGATTTTCAAAACAAAGCATTCAATAGAGACAATATTGAAAATTTCAAAGCAATATTTGTCACACAAGGATTTTCACAAAAATAAGGAATTGATAATGAAGAAATGTTTAAACAAGTAGAAAGATATATGTCTATCATATCTATCCTTTACTTGGCAACCAAGATGAAATAGAACCTACATCAAATGGACGTAAAAATGACCTTCCTAAATGGTGTCATAGAAGAAGAAGTATATGTTGAAAAGCCACCAGGATTTGAAACTCATGACAAGGAGACACATGTATGTAGATTAAAGAAATCTCTATATGGGTTAAAACAAGCACCCAGAGTATGGTATGGAAGAATTGATGGATTCCTGATGAACTTGGGCTTTACCAAAAGTAAAGTTGATTCCAACCTTTACTATAAGGTTGTAAATGATGGGATGACAATATTACAGTTATATGTAGATGATCTATTTTTGACAAGAGAAGAGAAGCTCATCAATGAGGGTAAAAAGAAACTCATATGACATAATTTGAGATGAAAGACCTTGGCATGATGCATTATTTCCTAGGTCTTTAAGTATGGAAATTACCCAATGAGATTTTCCTAAACAAAGGAAAATATACAGTTGAGATCCTACAGAGATTTGGGATATTGGATTGCAAGACAATGAACACTTCGATGATGAAAAATATGAAGCTCTTGAATGATGACTCTTTAGAAAGAGTAGGCGTCACATTATATAGATAGATGATTGGATCATTGATGTATTTGAAAAATACAAGACCATATATGTGTTTTTATGTAAACACCTTGAGTCAGTTTATGATGGAGCCCTCACATGTTCATCTAGTTGCAACAAAACATGTGATGAAGTACCTAAAGGGTACATTGAATTGTGGCCTCAGATATGCATCCAATAGTGAGTTTAGATTGTATGGATATGATGTTTCAGATTGGTTAGGAAGTCCTAAAGACATAAAGAGAACTTCAGGACATTGTTTCGGTTTGGGATCGGATGTGATCTCATGGATTAGTAGAAATAAAACCTGTGTTTCCTTCAATACAACCGAGGTTGAGTACATTGCAATATGTTCAACCTATAGCAAAGTTGTATGGCTTCATAAGTTATTGGAAGGATTGTTTGATGCCAAGATGGATGCAATTGATATTTATAGTGACAACCAGAGGTACATCAAGCTAAGAGAGAACCTTGTGTTTCATGATAAGTCAAAAAATATAGAGATAAGGTATCACTACATCCGGGATATGGTGCAGAGAGGAGTCGTGAAGCTCCAGTATGCTCCTACAGAGGAACAAGTTGATGATGTGTTGACTAAGCCTCTCTATCGTGTAAAGTTTGAGTGATTTCGAGACAAGATTGATGTAGTACGAAAGGACCTACCTGGAAAGAGGGACTGATGATAATATTATTATTAATGATGAGATGGAAGTGGTATACCAGTACAAAGAAGGCCAGTCGAGTTTATCATTATTCCTACAGATATTGATGAGGCTCAACATTCATTTGTGGATGAGTGTATCCTGGAATTCACTTACTGAGGATGGTCATGTGGACAAGACTACTCTCAATCTCTTGTTGAGAGTGGTCCTAGCACTTTCCAGCCGAGGATGGTCGTACGAAAGATAATACTCTTGTTGGAGCAGGGCCCCGCAGCTACAAGAAAAGTTGCTATAGCGGAACAAGGAAGTCAAAGGAAACAGTACCTGAAGCAGCCGAGAAGAGAGAGCTCAACCACTTCATTTAAGGTAGCGGCAACGACAGGAGGGCTCAGCTATCCTCATAAAGAAAAAAGGAGCAACGGGCCGAGGTATTAAAGACAAAGGACAGAAGGGGAGCAATCGAGGAAGTGATGCCCATACTAGAGATCAACGCCGAAAATTGCGGAAGACTGCAGAAAGCTGCAGTGTGACCAGTAAGTGGCAGTTGAAAGTACAGATAAGCCGACTGTCACAGTTAGGGTTTTGGGTTACTATTGGGAAAGGCCCATAGTTTTGTATCATGGTGATAGCTTCAGGACACCTATTTAAGCATGTATTTTGTATTATGAAAGGTTAGATAATTGGTCAGCCAGTCAGTTAGTTGGTTGGTTGATCGGGTTGTCTCTAGTTATTGTAAGACATTGAGGAGGAGTCGAGCTCTGGTTATGTTATTCAGTCTGTAGTTATCTTACCGTAACTAGTAGCCGGCTCCTTGAGCATGAATGCAACAATCCACAGGGATTGAGAGAGAGAGAGAGAGAGGAAGAGTATATTGTAAGAAGAAGGCAATATAGAAGGAGAAGAGATCTAAGAGAGAAGGGCTCCCAGCTGTGTGCGTGGAGTTTCCTAGAAGATATCAAGATACATAAGAGGTTGCAGCAGAACTGTGTGTACTCTCTCAAGATATAATAAAACACAATTCCTGTGGACGTAGCTTCCCCTCTTGGAAGTGAACCATGTAAAATCCGCGTGTTGTGCTACTGTTTCATGTGATTGTGCTATACTTATTTGCTATCTATTATTCATTACATGAACTTTGCTTAATAGTTAATGAGTGTATGTATGCTATCCTTTAGTTTACAATAACATAGAAGGTTAAATGTAATTTGAATGTATCAAGTATTCTATATATGAGTTTGTCAGTGCTAGATTCACAACAGTATAGCTACTGTGTTAAGTGATTCCTGTATATTTAGTTCAGCAAGTTGAGCATAATAGATGTTGAGCGTGTTAAACTATAGAAGCTTGAGTGAGGTTGTTTAGCACACTGATGAAGGTTAACTGAGCTATTATACCAAGAGAGAAATCCTTTGAACCTTGAGATTTGATGAGCATATTGAGTCTTACTATAGGAGATATCGCAGCGTAGAAAGGTGATATCGCACTGTCAAAGGAGATGCGGTGTGGGATATCGTAGGTTAAGAGTTGAGCAGAAGAGAAGGCTGCGCATCGTCCTAGAAGCTGCGATGCATTAAGAGCCAGTCCCATAGAAGAAACAGCTAGGAAGAGGGAACAACACCTCGCAGAGAGATCCCGTTGGTTAATTAGAGTTAAGAGGCACTAGGATGCTACAGAACCTGGTTGAGGAAACTTGATTCTTCAGCCACCCCATCTAAGATCACTTCAGGTGAGACTTTAGGCTGTTCTGCGGTCTGTCGCCGAAAGGGCCATTGAGCTAGGGGTATTGTTCGTACATTACAGTAAACCCGGGTCTTTCTCAACACGAACCAACAAATGGTTCCGTTGCCTTAGGAATTTCCCAACTCTGAGCTAACAAATGGTATTTTGAACAAATCGAAGAGCTGATGTTCTATTGGCATCCTACTAAAGAAGAACTTAACCAGTGGGTTGAGTCTAAGGAAAGAGAATTTAGTGTGAAAGAAAACAAGAGTTCTAGGTTGAGTACAGAGGACTGGTTACAAAAACATATCTTCACAGACTTGCACGAGATATTTTTTGCGACCTATGCAAATGAGTTGTATGATTGGTTGTCAAAGTTGAATGATAAGCATATATTCAAGAAGAAAAGGAACATTGTCTGGACACCGGAGCTGATTCACACCATGAAGAGCGTAGATAATCCCATTTCATGGGCAGTAGACTTTTGTCTTGTGAGTTTGCTGGAAGGATTCATTATAGAGTTTGCAATTGATCAAAGAAAGAGTTTCAGCGAAGCAGAGAGGTAATTCTTCAAAGGATATCATGGTAAGTACTTGAACTCTTTAAACTTGTCCCTTAAGATGTTATTACATGGAAAAGGAGTACTGGATATATTCTTAGATGAATAAGTTAAGTAAGTGTAATGTCATAAGATTTTGAGAGTGATTTTGAAGAAATTGGATGTACACATAGCAGTAAGAAATATAAAGTAGATTTTAGATCTTCCTTCTTTGAAGACAGTTCAGACAGTACTAGAGAATAGATTCAAAATAATAGAGAAAGAACAGTAGGGGGTATCCCTTTCCACCCTTATAACCCACAGAAACCAACCAGGACTCAGAATAATCCCGTAGGAACTCCATCTAGTAGTTCACACACAGTACATACTACCTTTACACCACCTACATCTACACCGTCGAGTGGTAGTAATACAGCAAATCAGAATCCACCATGTAGAAAGAGGATGGGGGATGACATGAAGTTACCTACCTCAGGGGTACAAGGGCAGAAGACCCAGAACAACATTGGTTCCTATGTGAAGTTGTATGGACCATTAAACAGATCTAGGATGACAATACTAAGCTTGTTTAGTTGGCCACTACACTTATAGAAAGAGCTTTAACATGGTATATGAAGTATACATCAGTGCAGCACAGAACACTCATAGAGGTCAGGACTGCAATGATCAAAGAATTTAAGAAACCCAAGTCTGAGTCACAATGTATCACATAACTTAAAGACATCAAACAGTTACCCACAGAGTCAGTATGGGATTTCGATAAAAAATTTAAATCTCTTATAGACCAAGTTAGCTTTTAGTTTGTGCCGGAGCAGCATAAGGAATGGTTCATCGCAGCACTACTCCCCCATATCAGACTTCCACTAATGCAACAGAAACTCCATACGCAGAATGAAGCATTGGAGATGGAAATGAAACTAGAGGCTTCACCTCTAGCCGAGACTAGTACAATTATGGCAAACCTACAGAATCAGTTAACCAATCTCACTTTACAGCTACATGAGATTAAGAAAGGAAAAGAGGTCGCACAAGAATTATGGTGTACAAAGTGTAAAGGACATGTCCATACTAAAGATAACTGTCCAGTATTTGTTGAGTATCTAGCAAGTGGGGCTCCCAACCCCTTAGTACATAATCAAGGGCCATGGTGTGAAATCTGTAGAACAAGAGGACATAGACCACAGGAATGCCCTTTACTTCAAAAGTATGTACAAACTCCTAAGAACTTATACTGTAACTTCTGTAAGTCAGTAGGACATGATGAAAATAATTGCAAAGCTTATGATCTCATGATAGAGAGAAAACATGACTTCTACAGAGTCCAGTCAGAGACATCAGGACCAGCAGCAGGACCACAGCATGAACCGGCTCATGATGGCCATGGTGGAGGATTCAGAGGACAAGGCCGTGGAGGAGGCTTTGGCCGTGGCCGTGGACTGATTGTTTGTTACAACTGCGGAGCCATAGGACATTATGCTAGGGATTGTCAGAACCCTACTACGACATGTAAGTATTGCAAGTCCTATGATCATACTATAGAAGAATGTCCTATCTTGATAGCCAAGATTAAGGATCCTAAGCCAGCAGTAAACCAGAATATTCAGCTTATTGCTGCTGAGCAGAAAGAACCAGAACTAAGAGTCAATATTGTGACTCGTAGTGGTGCTTCTACTAGTAGGACATCGCAGGATGCCGAAAAGAATACAGGTCTGGAGTGGGTGCGTAAAGCCACTGATAAATCTACACCACTTGACCTGCAGAAGAAAGAAGAAACATTTTAGCAAGCTAAAACTTTCTTTACTGACCCTACACCATCAAGATCGTAGACATCACCTTATAGGGGTGTACCATAGCAAAAACCTTGTGGCGTTAGTCCTGTGTAGACATCGCAGGCTACCACATCTGGAAGGTGTGAAGAGGATGAGTTGACAGGAAGTGTACAATCCTTCCTATGGAGTTGCTTGAAACTCATAAGAAATGAGAAATCCATAGGAGAGCTTCAACGCATCATAGATCAGTGTCAGCAGTCTTCTTCTGTGAGCAGTGCGCAACGTACTATTCATAATATTATGGGCCATACAAGAACAGAAAGAGAAATGAGACTCAACACAAATTGGAGAGTTTGATATGGATGAGGTAATCCTAGATTTAGGATTAGAGGTAAATGTTCTGACTAAGAAGACATGGGAACAGATGGGTAGCCCTAAGTTATCCAAATTGCCTATCCATATGCGATTAGCCAATCAGTAGAGGGTGTCGCCACTAGGTCGATTACCGCAAGTACCAATTGATATTGATGGAGTTTGCAGCTTTGCAAATTTTGAAGTCATAGAAATTATTGGCGATAGCAGACCGTATCCAGCTTTATTAGGTATTGATTGGGCAATTGATAACATGGCTGTTATCGATTTGAAGAAAAGAAAAACGACCTTTGAGGATAAACAGATTCGATTCATCGCACTGTTGGATCCTTTCCAGGGTCCTCGATACATTGAACCTATCATAGCAGAGGAAGAGGTGCATAATATGGAGAGACTCTATCAGATGACTGCTAACCAGAGTGATTATATCAATCCCACTGCAGAAGGAAATATTAGTTGGCAATGCGACAGCTCATGCGCATCGGATTCAGATGTTGGTTTAGAAAATTGGCAGAATAGACTTTATGAAGTCTCAGCTCACAGATGTGCATTTATGACTAAGTCACTGTGATGGATTGGAACAGAGGTTAAGGATGTTCCGTCGTTTGATGGCTTAGCAGATGTCAATGACCTTTTACAGCTATTTTGAGCAGGAAACCCCTCATGAGTAGAGGATGGAAGATATTGAACTTGCAGTAAGAGCCACACCTGCAAGATGGTGGCATGCACATAAATAAAATATCGCATCATGGGATGATTTTAAGAGATTGATGGCGATCAGATTCTCTAATGACAATGAGTGTTTCCAGTAGAAATATACAGGAGAAAGTGACCCCAGGTCACATATTAAGATTTGTGAACAGAATTGGTCAAAAATTCCCGAGGATGAATGGGTTCACCTATTCATTCACACTTTAGAAACAGTCCCAAGGAACTGGTACACTGAGACAGAGTTGCACAGAGGAACCATTACATGGCTAGTTATGATAGACAGCTTTGAACTCACTTTCACTTTTGAATCTGAGTATCCAAGCATTGATCAGGCTCTAGATATTATAAAAACTAAGATATTTGATGACTATACCCTATCAGTGTCTGCTCAATCTTATTGGGCAATCCAGTTAGAACATGCGCTAGAGTGTTACAACTTCACAGCAGAACCAGGTGATGAGGATGAGAATCCTCGCAGTATCAACATTCCAGAGTCAAAAGGGACTCGCGAAGTTGATGGACCGAAGCTAGAGATTCCAGCTATCACAGAGCCTATTAAGATTAAAAAGATCAATATTGGCACAGAAACAGAACCAAAGTTTGCTTCTATTGGAGACTATTGGGATGATGAAACAGTAGGACACATCGCAGATCTATTACATGACTATCAGGACTTATTTCCCACTAATTTTATAGAGATGAAGGGAATAGTAGGAGATTTGGGAGTCATGAGGATACCTTTGAAAGCGGATGCTAGGCCAGTTAAGCAGCGTCGATACAGATTAAATCCTCATTATAAAGAAAAAGTTAAGGATGAGAATGATAAGATGCTAGCAGCAGGCATCATTGAGCCCGTAGAAGAGAGTGAATGGGTTAGTCCCATGGTCGTGCAGGAAAAGAAAACCAAAGGAGAAATTAGGATTTGTGTTGATTTGCGCAAACTCAATGACGCATCGCTTCATGACCCATTTTCGACACCTTTTATTAATGAAGTTTTAGACAATGTGGGAGGATAGGAGGTCTACTCCTTCACTGATGGATTTTCAGGCTATCACCAGATAAGAATCCATCTAGACGATCAACATAAGACCACCTTTGCGACAGAATGGGGCTCATTCCAGTATACGGTAATGCCCTTTGGTCTTAAAAATGCACCAGCTATTTTTTCTAGAGTAGTAGTTGTTGTCTTTAAGGAATACATCCATAAATTCTTAGAAGTATATTTTGATGACAGGACTGTATTTGGATTAATCAACAAGCATATAGGAGATTTTAGGATCATGTTAGAGAAATGTAGGCAATATTAGATTTCTCTTAACTTAAAGAAATGTATATTCTGTGCACCACTTGGTATTTTGTTGGGTCATATTGTTTGCAGACAAGGCTTGATGGTAGATCTTGCAAAGATTGCCATCATTGTAAATCTTCCAGCACCCAACTCAGTCAAGCAATTGAGGACAGTGCTTGGTCATACATGGTACTATAGAAAATTCATCAAGGGTTATGCAAAGATCACAGCACCTATGGAAAAGCTGTTAAAGAAAGACGCGAAATTCCTATGGAATGATGAATTACAGCAAAGTTTACACACTCTTAAAGAGAAGATGGTTACAACACCCATCTTAGTATTTCCAGATTGGACCAATCCATTTCATGTACATGTGGATGCATTTGGCATCGCACTGGGGATTGTCTTAACACATCCAGGAGAAGGGGGTATCGATCACCCTATCGCAGAGTCAAGTAGAAAGTTATCTACCACAGAAAAGAACTACACCACTACAGAAAGAGAAGGATTAGCTATGGTGTATGCTCTACAGAAGTTCATGCACTACTTGTTAGGTGCCCCATTCAAGATGTTCACTGACCATTCCGCTTTAAAGTACTTGGTCAATAAGCCTGTGTTAGGGGGAAGGATCTGCAAATGGTTACTCCTATTTCAAGAGTATGATTTCGAAATTATTGTAAAACCAGGGAGATTAAATGCCGGACTTGATCATCTGTCACACTTAGATTCAGGAGAAGAACCAAGTAATTTAGAGGATAATTTGCCAGATGCACAATTGTTTTCTATCCAGATCACAGATGAGTATTATGCATATATGATTCACTTTCTCACTACAGGGTGGGCACCAGTTGATTTTACTAAGCAACAAAAGAAACAGTTAGTTGTTAAAGCAGCCGATTTCACTTTGACCGCAGGACATTTATATAAGTTAGGTCCAGATGAAGTCCTGCGCAGATGCGTTATGCTGCATGAGAAAGAGGCCATTATCAGAGAAGCACATTTAGGTACCGCATGAGGTCATTTCGCAGGAAAGGCGACTGCTCAGAAAATTCTAGCTACAGGATTATGGTGGCTTACTTTGCATAAAGACACTAAGGAGTTTTGCAGATGCTGCGATATCTGCCAGAGGGTAGGAAAACCTTTGTGGAGAGATGAAATGTCGCTGCGACCACAGATTACACTGTGGGCATTTGACAAGTGGGCTATAGATTTCGTGGGTCCTATCAACCCACCAGGAAAACGAACTGGTGCGAGATACATCATCACAGGAACAAAATACCTCACCAGGTGGGCAGAGGCCAAAGCAGTAAGGAATTGTGATGCTGCTACAGCTGCACAGTTCATTTTTGAAAACATCATAAGTAGATTTGGATTTCCAACAATTTTGATGAGTAATCAAGGTACACACTTTCTGAATTGCACTATTCAGGCCTTGACGGAGGAATTTCAGATACAGCACCATAATAGCACTCCCTACCACCCACAAGCTAATGGTACGGTGGAGGCCTTTAACAAGATTCTAGAAAAAGCTCTTACTAAGATCTGTAACAAACAAAGAGATGATTGGGACCTCAGGGTTAATGTTGTATTATGGGCTTATAGGACTACATGCAAGAAACTTACAGGACACACACCTTTCAGCTTGGTGTATGGACAAGAGGCTGTTATGCCTATGGAATATATTATTCCTAGTTTAAGAATTGCTCAAATTACCGAGATGGCTGATACAGATATGATGAATGAAATATTAGTGCAACTGCTTGCCTTAGAAGAAGACAGATTTATCGCAGGATTTCATCAAAAAATGCAGAAGGCACGAGAAAAATCTTGGCATGACAGGCACATCAAGAGCAAGATTTTTCAGACAGGAGACCTAGTGCTCCTTTATGACAGCAAGTTTGTTAAGTTTCCAGGGAAGTTCAAGACGCATTGGTTGGGGCCATATCAGATTCAGCAAGTTACAGAAGGAGGTGCCGTTCAGCTTAGTAAACTGAATGGGGAACTTGTTCCTACTTTGATTAATGGTAGTAGGCTTAAGCTTTATAGTGACAGCCACTCCACCTCCCAACCCTAACTCAGAGAACTAAGTGTGCAGATGTCCAGTGTAGTTGAAAGGAGGCATCGCACCCATAACTAGTCTACACCCAAAAAAAAAGGTTCTAAGTATGAGGAATCGCAATGTTACGCAAGTCATAGGATGCTTGCAAAGTTTTTGAACGTTGCAGAGTTCACGCCAAATTTTTGGTTCAAGACGATGCGGTGTGACATCGTAGCGAGGCGATGTTCCCCGTGCCACGTGGATGATTTTGAAAAGGGACAGAGGGCCAGTCACTTTGCCTTCTGAAAAGCAATTAATCTAGTTATGACAGGTATACGTTGCCCCAGATTTGGAAATAGTACAATGATTTTCCCAAATTTGGCAAATCTTGGTCGAGACCGGCGCCTGTACATAATTTTAGAGGGAAATTTGATCGTATTTTCAACAATTAATAAGGATAGAAATGACGGGTGTTGTCTTGTCCATGCAATAAATGTCGCCGACGGGTCCATCCTAAATGACCGTTTCTTTAGAGATTATCGCCTTCGTTATAAATACATAGATCATTCACATAGAAGGGTTACTTTTGCGATTTTTGAGAGCTATAGAGTAATTTGTAGAGTTTTCTCTGTGCAGAGATACTCCAGTCATAGAGTGCTGGTTTTCCCCATTTTTACAGCCATTGCCAGTCCATAGTATTGCACCAGGTGGTGTATGTCCGAGAAGGAACCTTTAGAAGACGTTGTGCGAATATTCCAACGTGGTGGCCTTGAGTCTGCTATGACGACGCCGCCCAGGGTTGTGAAATTAGGTGCACCATAGGTTAGATAGACGCTGAGGATGAGGATTCAAGCTCAGATAGTAGAAGAGTCCAGCCCAGAGTAGAGAAGAAGAAAGACGAGAAGATCACTAAAGATAAGAAAATAGAGAAGAAGAAAAGTGAGAAAAAGAAAGAGAAGGGCTCCCGGCTGTGTGCGTGGAGTTTCCCAAAAGATCTCATGGAAAGAAAAAAGGACCAAGAAACAGGCATCCGAGACTCAGAAAAACAAAAGGAAACGGGAAAGGAATGAAGCAGATATGTTGAAAATTAGAGAGATATAGAAAATGTCAAAGAAGGTAGTTACATTAAAGCTGGAAAAGGACATGTCTCCTCATGGAAGTTTTACCAATGTGCATATATCCAACTAAATTCAAATTATTGGAATGAAGATCAACTTAAATGTATGCTGAAAGACATCTACTTTCCATATATTCAGAATGATGATGACTTTGATGAATCTGTTCGAACAAGCGCTCCAGTAGAATTTGAGGTGAATGGTACAAACCTGACCGAGGTAGCAGGAGGTGAGGTCGTTGCAACAAATTTACCAGCCTATAAATGGTCCACCATTTATTCTAGAGCTTCACTTAAGGAAAGTGTTGACACTATTTTAGAGATGGAAGCACAAGACTATGTCGAAGCTATGGACAAAGATGTCGCAGGACTCAGGGAGAGATTCGCAAGGACTTCGCAGGAAGCCAAAGAGAAGCTACAGCAAGAGAAGCCAGCTGTTAGTGGCTCGGGGACGAGCCACAAGTAAGTGTTAGGGGACTATTGGAGTAGGGCCCCATAGCTACAGAAAAAGATGCTATAGCGAAACAAGGAAGTCAAAGGAAACAGTACCTAAAGTGGCTAAGAAGAGAGAGCTCAACCACTGCATTTAAGGCAGCGACGACGATAGGAGGGCTCAGCTACCCTCATAAAGAGAAAAGGAGCAACGGGTTGAGGTATTAAAGACAAAGGACAGAAAGGGAGTAACCGAGGAAGTGGTGCCCATACCAGAGATCAGCGCCGAAAATCGCGGAAGACTGTAGAAAGCTGCAGTGTGACTAGTAAGCAGCAATTCAAAGTACAGATAGGCCGACTGTCACAGTTAGGGTTTTGGGTTACTGTTGGAAAAGGCCCACAGTTTTGTATCATGGTGAGACCTTCCGGCCACCTATTTAAGCATGTATTTTGTATTATGAAAGGTTAGATAATTGGTCAGTCAGCTAGTTAGTTGGTTGGTTTATCGGGTTGTCTCTAGTTATTGTAAGACATTGAGGAAGAGTTGAGCTCTGGTTCTGTTATTCAGTCTGTAGTTATCTTACCGTAACCAGTAGCCGGCTCCTTGAGCATGAATGTAAAAATTTGCAGGGATTGAGAGAGAGAGAGAGAGGAAGAGTATATTGTAAGAAGAAGGCAATATAGAAGGAGAAGAGATCTAAGAGAGAAGGGTTCCTGGTTGTGTGCATGGAGTTTCCTAGAAGACCTCAAGCTGCATAAGAGGTTGCAGCGGAACTGTGTGTACTCTCTCAAGATATAATAAAACACAGTTCCTGTGGATGTAGCTTCCCCCCCTAGAAGTGAACCACATAAAATCCGTGTGTTGTGCGACTGTTTCATGTGATTGTGCTGTACTTATTTGTTATCTGTTATTCGTTACATGAACTTTGCTTAATAGTTAATGAGTGTATGTATGTTATCCTTCAGTTTACAGTAACATAGAAGGTTAAATGCAAGTTGAATGTATCAAGTATTCTGTATATGAGTTTGTTGGTGCTGGATTCACAATAGTACAGCTACTGTGTTAAGTGATTCCTGTATATTTAGTTCAACAAGTTGAGCGTAATAGATGTTGAGCGTGTTAAACTATAGAAGCTTGAGTGAGGTTGTTTAGCACACTGATGAAGGTTAACTAAGCTATTATACCCAGAGAGAAATCCTTTGGACCTTAAGAGTTGATGATCATATTGAGTCTTACCGTAGGAGATATTGCAGCGTAGAAAGGCGATATCGCACTGTCGAAGGAGTTGCGGTGTGGGATATCACAGGTTAAGAGTTGAGCAGAAGAGAAGGTTGCGCATCATCCTAGAAGTTGCGATGCATTAAGAGCCAGCCCCATAGAAGAATCAACTAAGAAGAGGGAAACAACACCTCGCAGAGAGATCCCGCTGGTTAATTAGAGTCAAGAGGCACTAGGATGCTACAGAACCTGGTTGAGGAAACTTGATTCTTCATCCACCCCATCTAAGATCACTTCGGGTGAGACCTCAGGCTATTCTGTGGTCTATAGCTGAAAGGGCCAGTGAGCTAGGGGTATTGTTGGTACATTAAAGTAAACCCGGGTCTTTCTCAGCTCGAACCAACAACTCTCATATGGATTGGTCCCACATTCATTTGTGAACGAGATCCTGCATTCATGTGTGGATGATAGTACCCTAGTTGAGGATGGTCATGCACACAAGAACACTCTCTTTTTAAGAGTGGTCTTAGCACTTGTCAGCTGAGGATGGTCTTGCGGACAATAGTACTCTCATATGTAGTGGTCCTGCATTGATTTGCGAATGACAGTATCCTAGTTGAGGATGGTCCCATGGACAATAACACTCCCTTGTTGAGAGTGGTCCTAGAACTTGCTGGTTGAGGATGGTCCTACGGAAGATAGTACTCTCGTATGGAGAGTGGTCCTGCATTCACTTGTAAACGAGTTCCTAGATTTAGTTGCAGATGATGATTCTCCAACCTTGTTTAGGTTGTGGGTGATATAGCTAAGTATTTTTATACTAATGATATTGTAGGTGATGCTCGAGATGTCCATGATGACAATGTTCCACGAATGATGATTTGATGTAGTTGTGAAAACTTTCTATGACATATATATTCATGAGTAAGTTGTACATATGTATTGTTGTGTTATAAAATACCTTCCTTGTTAAGAGGGAGCGTTAAAGAAATGTAATGGTGGAAGATACTCTATTTTGTATTATTATTATTATTTCCCCTTCTAGAGATGTTGTTCCTCTGAATAGGGATGTCATTGATGTAATTGGTCACATAAAGTCTTAAGGTAAAACCTACATTGTAATTCGGTTCAATAATACCCACAAAAGTATTATTAAAATGTAATTTTGAGTCTTCCAAGGCAAGTCTTCCCTAGAAACAAGGAGAAGTTGGCCCTCTTGGGTTGTTAGAGCTATCAGTTGATTGGTATAAATAGGAGAGGTGCCTCCCTCATTTGGACAAGTAGAGCACTCAAGTAAGTTTGCTATAAAGAGTAGAAATAGTCCATTTGAGGAGGATGAGGAAGTTGTCTAGTCTTATTCTTTGGGTCTTACATTGTACTTGGTTGAAGTCTATATTAAGGAAGTTTTGTTGGGTTTTCTTCCCCACGAGGGTTTCCTAGGATAAATCTTGTGTTTTCTTTTTGATTAGTTGTGTTTGTTATTCTTTTAGTGATTCCTTTGTTTTGTCATAACAAATTTTAAAATCTTAACACATCCTTAACCCTACCATCTAAGTTATGGAAGAAGGGCACAATAATGTTGTAAAGAATGACAATGCAGAGTGTAAGTGACAGATATACTTATATACTAGAGTTGAAAAGTTCTTGCCAATCTTGTTGAGCATTTTCCAATGTTAGTCATGGTTACAACTTTTGTCAAACAATATAAAAGATAAATATAAGGAAGCCACTCCAAACATAAAGGACTTCAATGTTAAACAACAACAACAATAATAAAAGAAGTAGTTTTCAATAAAGAAAAACAATGTGGCACTTTGAAGCTTGGCTTACCATTACATTTAAAAGTATTTGTGTGATTAGATGGATGTATAGGTTTTAATTTAATAAATCTTTGGTTAATATGGATCTATGCAAGTGCTTTTCATGTTTGAACCGTGAGATCTATGTAAATATTGATATTTGAAAAATTATTTTAATTTTAATTTAATTATTTATTAACAAAGATATATATAAGTGTTTTCTTTCATATATATATATGGCATAGTTGAAGGTGAAGCGTAGTTACCTAGGTATAAATCTTCAATCACCAGAGATCTATGTAATTGTTTTCTTTAATCATTTTAATTTTAATTTAATAATTTATTAACAAAGATATATGTACAAGGGGGAGGTCAACGGTCTCACGAGAGGAGGCTCAGTAGGGCGCGCAGGAAGGTAGGAGATCTTGCGCTTGGCCCAGGAGGGGTGGGGGATGTGATCCCCCCGGTCAGGCATGGCGCCGGATCCAGTCAGGAAGTGAGGGGTGTCCAAGATGAATGGAAGCAAGGATGGAGCACGGGAGGAAAAGAGATATCGAGTGGGAGGATGTCTCTTGAGATCCCAATCAATCCCATCGATCCGGATCCGGTCAGAGTCAATTCGGGAGAAAATAGAGATGTGGAAGGAGAAGGCCTTAATTGGGAAATTTGTAGCGATCTAGCCAAGGGATAAAGATTTGTTTCACTGGATTCAGACCACCTGAATCCCAAAAGGGCATTATGACCTGGAGCTGGGGGCCAAGGATTTTTTTACCATCATTTTTTTCAATCAGGAGGATCAGGATAGGATATTGGAAGGGGGGCCGTATTTTTCCTTCTTTCCTGGGCTCTATTTGCGGCCATGGATTGAATGGTTTAACCAAGATTTAGAGGATTTTACTGTTTCCCTGGTATGGATCTGCCTGGTAGGGCTACCTAGGGAATACTAGGACATGGAGATTCTGCGGGACATTGGGAACTCTATAGGGGAATTTGTGAAAATCGTTGAGCAGACCCGTCTCCAAAGGTACACCACCTTTTCCCATATTTGTGTTTATATGGATCTCTCAAAGGACCTCCCTGAGGCTATTAGTATGAACTGGGATGACAAGGAATGGATCCAGCAAATTGACTATGAGCAGTTGCCCTTCCGGTGCAGGATCTGCCATGAGTACGGCCACTTTGGGAGAAATTATCCCAGGGGGGGCTAGGAGAAGGTTGAATAGGCCCTGGAAGAAGCTCCAGGGAGTGAAGGTTTCACTCAGGTTAAGAGTAGGAGAAGGGGCAGAGGAAATGGAAAGAAGAAGCAGTGTAAGGACAGAGTGGGGAAGATGGGGGGAATTTCAAACCCCTTCCAGATCTTGGGAGAAGTCTCAGAGGTACAGCCACAAGAGTAAGAAGTGGCAGGCAAAGTCTAGGAGGCTGAGATGCTAGAGGTGGGAGATGCAGTCAGCAGCGACAGCCGACCGGTCACCATGGAAGTGGACGAAGCTGAGGACATTGACTTAGGGGATTTGGATCTGGATGCCCTGGAAGCAGAATGCAGGAAAGATGGCTCAAGCTATGTCCCCAGAGAGAAAATCGAGCTCTTGCAAGAAGCAATTATCTGTTTTAAAGCGCACAAGGATCTAGGGATAAGCACGGAAGGGACGAAAGGTAGCAAAAGGAAAACACCAGAGGAAGATCAGAAGCAGGGGAGGAAATCGAACAAGCAAAGGATAGCAGAAATAGGAGTCAAGCTGATTGAATCAGGCCAATATCCCACGATCAAGGTGGCCTTTTATGAAGTAAGTAAAGTTTCCCAATGAAGGTAATGACCTAGAATATTAGGGGGTGTAAGCACCCAAGGAAGATTCGGAACCTAGCAAGAAAGATCAAGCAGGAAAAACCAAATATCCTTTTTTTACAAGAGACCAAATGTAGCTTTGAGTCAATGCAACAGATTGGGCAGAAGATTTGGAAAGGCAACCAGGTAATGGATTTAGATGCAGATGGTATGAAACAAGGGGATAGCTATCTTGTGGTGAGATCGTGAGGTGGATCTCATGGGATGGAGAGTGGGGCATTTCTCCTTGGTAGCTGACCTCCAAATCCGAGGTTCAGAGATTAGAGGGACAATCGTGAACATGTATGGGCCGAGTGCCTTCCCACAGAAGTAGGAGTTCGTCAATCATCTAAGATGGCTTAACGCATCAACATCAGAGGGAAACTGGATAATAGGAGGGGACTTAAATCTGATTACCTCGCTCAGGGAAAAAAAGGGGGGGAAATGGATGTTGGACAAATATCAAGAGGACTTTAGGGAAACCCTCGGCAAAAGCACCCTCATGGATCTAGAAATGGGGGATGGATGGTTCACCTGGAACAATAGAAGAGACGGTGATCACTTGGTGGCCTCAAGACTTGATCATTTCCTGGTGGCTAAAAGTATAGTGAGGGGGATAGGAGAGATAAGGGAAAATGTGATCCCAATAGTAGGCTCTGATCATTGGCCCATGTGTCTAAGCTGGGATGGGGCAGTGGATCGGTTACCAAAACCTTTTTTGCTTCTAGCAATTCTGGCTAGAACACAAAGACTTTAAGGGCTTAGTAGAATAGTGGTGGCAGGATATGGCTGACTTAGGGGGGACAAGGATGTACAACTTTCAACAGAAGCTTAAAGTTTTGAAGGCTAAAATCCATACCTGGAACAAGACTGACTTTGGCAACATATTTGAGGACAAGAAAAGGATTGTCCTGGAATTGAATTCCATCCAGCAAAAAGGGATGGAATTTGGGTGGGACCTAGATCTAAAGGAAAAGGAGAAAGACCTTGAAGCCCAGCTAGAAGCCAGAGAGAGATAGGAGGAAGTCTTCTGGAAGCAGAAGTCTCGTGTGAAGTGGTTGCAGGAAGGGGATAGGAATACCAAATTCTTCCACAATGCCACTGTTAGAAATCGTTTGGGGTCAAAGATATACAACCTTAAACACTCCAATGGGATCTAGGTGGGGACTCGGGTCGAGGTAGAAGAAGGCCTTGTCAACCACTTCAAGGAAATTATGAAAGAGGACAACATCGAGAGGGGCCAAGATATTGATTGGATCACATCCTTGATTCCTAGCATTCTTACAGGGGAGGACAACGAGAACCTCACCAAACCAATTTCTCTTCATGAGGTGGAGGAGGTTATGCAACAGATGGCTCAGGGGAAAGCACCAGGTCCGGATGGGTTCACAGCCACCTTTTTCCATCACTTTTGGGACATGATAAAAGAGGAGGTCTGGGCTATAGTTGAGGAATCCAGGACTAGCAGAGGGGTGCTCAAAATCCTTCAATGCAACCTTCCTCGCTCTTATCCCAAAGAGTGAGGGGGCTGATGCTCCTAGTAAGTTTAGATGAGTAGCTCTTTGTAATGTGATCTATAAAATAATTTTAAGGTTATAGCAATTAGACTGAAACCACTTATCCCAAGGATTATTAGCCCTGAGCAATTGGGATTTTTGGAAGGCAGGCAAATTCTGGATGGTATCATTACGGTCTAGGAGGCCATTCACTCGCTCAAATACACTAGAAGCTCGGGCATGCTTATCAAGCTTGATATCGCCAAATCCTATGACAAACTCAACTGGGAGTATTTGGAGAAAATGCTTAAGGCTTTTGGGTTCTGTCAGGACTAGGTAGATTAGGTTATGGGGCTGGTGTCCTCACCTTTTTTCTCCATTCTCCTGAAGGGATCCCCGACTAGACTTTTTTCATCCTCTAGGGGGATTAGACAAGGAGACCCCCTTTCCCCGTTTCTTTTCATTCTGGTTGTGAAAGGGCTTAGTAGACTCATAAAAGCTTAGGCAGGCCAGGGGAGGATAAGAGGTCTATCCTTTTATGAAGGCATGGAAAAGCAAACTCACCAGCAGTTTGTGGATGATACAATGCTAATGGGGCACCCTTCAGTCCAAGAGGTGAGAGCCTTCAAAACTTGTCTAGTGACCTTTACCAAAGCTTCGAGGCTGGAGGTTAACCCGGAGAAGTACTAGATGTTCTTCTTCAATTCTGTGCTCATAACCCAAAGAAACAATGGAAGGATTTTGGGATTCCAGAAGGGAAAGCTTCCAACTAAGCACCTGGGGGCCCCTTTAAGCCATAAGCTTATTAGGCATGCCTCCTGGCAAGACCTAGTAGACAGGGTGAAGGATAGACTATCAAGCTAGGCGATTAAATCTCTAAATCTTCCGAGGAGACTTGTAATGGTTAAATCAGTCATTCAAGCTATGCCCATGTATCTCCTATCAATGATGTCGGCCCCAAAGTTGGTAGTTGGTGCTAAAGGAAATTAGAATCCTACAACATAACTTCCTATGGGCTGGCAGAAGAAGTAAAGCAAAATTTTCCTTGGTCAACTGGGAGAAGGTGAGCATGCTAGAGAAGTTTGGGGGCCTTGGGCTTCGAGATCCTGAAGTAGTGGGGGAGGTGTAGGGCGCCAATATTTGGTGGCGGTGGTGCAATTACAAAACGGAGCCCTGGGCCAAGATATGGCACTTAAAGTATGCAAGGGGGTGGCCAGCCTCACAGTTGGTTCACTTCTGCGGGGAGCCCCAGGGTTCCCACATATGGCAAAAAGCGAGGGAAGGGAGGAGGTTTATCCAAGAGCATAGCTTCTGGGAAATTCAGGATGGAAGCGTGGAAATTTTTTGGGATGATTCATGGAATCGACAACCCAAGCTATGGGAGGATTCGAAGTGGTTTCATATAAGGAGAAAATGCTTGGATGAGGGCTAGGAAAAGGTGAATCAGTTCTAAGAAGGAAATTCTCAGGGTGATAGGTGCAAATGGGTGATGTCGATTGAACCATCAGACCAAATCTTGGAAGCTGACATCAGAGCCCTAGGGGAGGAGCTTAGCACTCGATACATCTGAATCAAGGAAGGGGCTGATAGACTCAGATGGGGCTATTCCCAGAAGGGCATGTTTAGTATTAAAGAAGCTTACAACATCAAGATAAGGGGGCAAATGGAGGAATATGAGATATGGGAAAAGGTGTGGACCTCCAACCCATGGCCAAAAGTGGCCATCTTTTGATGGCTAGTGGTTAGAGGAAGAATTCTAACGGGGGAAAACTTGCAGCGAAGAGGGATCCAGGGAAAATCCCGTTGTGTCCTATGTGCTAATCAGGAGGACATCATGGGCCATCTCCTGGATGCGTGCCCTTTCGTAGCTGGATTGTGGGATAAAGGAGCGTTGGCATTTAGAAGAAGTAACAGATGCAGAGGGAATCCGGCTCAGTCACTAAGGGACTGGAACCCGAAGGCTTTCAAAAATAACATCCTAAGCTTTCTATGGCAAGCCTTCCCTGGTATGGTTCTCTGGGTAATTTGAAAAGAGCGGAATATAAGAATTTTTCAGGAAAAAGGATAGCCTCAGGAGGTGTCCTGGAAAATCATATGCTCCAACTTGATGGAGACAATTCATAGTTTATAGTGGTCGGATGATGATAAAGAATTTGTAGGGTGGGAAAAAAGAGTTGTAGAGGCCTGGGGCCTGGATAAGGGAGTCATTAGCGACCTACCCCAGAAACCCAGGTTATGCAGAGTAGAGAGCCTAATATCTTGGATCCCCCCCTCGTGTCAAGTGTTCAAGGTCAATTTTGATGGGGTGGCCAAAGGCAACCCAGGGGAGGCGAGATATGGAGGGGTCTATTGAAACTGTAATGGGGAAATCTTGTAGGTCTTCCATGGAAGCTTAGGGCACGATACCAACAACTCGGCGAAGCTAGAAGGGATGATCTAGGGGTCCAAATTGTCATCCAGAATGGGTGGTTTTCGTTGATAGTGGAAGGGGACTCACGAATTCTCATCCACATGGCTCAATAGATGGCAAATGAAAAGCCAACAGAGAAAGTGGCCTCTAGTTGGCGTCTGGCAGGGAGACTAGAGGACCTTCGATCACTAATAGTGGCATACCCGGCGCTATCTTTTCACCACATCAAGAGAGATGCTAACAGGGTGGTGGACCTAATGGCTAACGTTGGGTTCTCTCATGCCACGGATAGCCGGAGGGTACGGCTTGAAGATTTCGAGGGGGAACAGTGGCTGCTGAGCTGCCATCAACTCACAGCTCATGATGGAGATGACAAGGGCCAGATGCAAGGTCATACAAGTGAGAAACATGGAGGGGAGAGGAGGCAGCAAGATCCTCCCATGTGTCGTCTTTGTTAATATGTGCCGAGCAGGTGGTCTCAGATCAAGGAAATCTGAGCGCATCTCTTTTATCATTAAGAGAAGGTACGAGGCTGTGATGAAGAGGATCGAAAGTACAATCTTCACATGGCCAGGTGATGTAGTAGTGATGAAGACTCCTGTGCTGAACCCCATGTGAGGTATGGGGACGGAAAGTGGCCGGATTTGGGTTATCATTGTTCGCGATGGAGTTGTTAACTCATTAATGGGTGTGGTCTTCATTTATAAGACAAGGGTAGGCATGGCTATTGCATATGCTCAGGGTAGCACGCAGGCTTGATTGCTAAGTATAGACAAGGAGAGGAAGAGAGGAGATGGGGCGTCTGCTAGAAAGGAGAACAAATCCGAGTAAGGGAAAATGGCCTCGCCTCGTGGAAGTCTTGGAAATCCAGGGGGCAGTGTGGGTGTGGTTGGTCGTCGAGGCAAAGGAAAAGATTGCAGTAGTAAGGGGAAGAAGGCTGCGACCCGGGCCCAATTGCAGGCTCAGGCTGCAGTAAAGGCTTTTAAAGACTGCATCCCGCTTATCTCCGGGCTTGCTATGGAAAATATGGACCGTCGGCCCATGACCATATGGTGATGATCTATTGGGTCCTTATGAACCTAGTCTCTCAGGCAAATCTCAGATCTACAACCATAATTGAGGAGCAGCTGGTGGTGATGCTGGTGAAGAAGGAGGGTGACAAGGAGCCGGTCAAAGCTTGGAAGGAGCACAACGAAGAATGCAGAAAGATCCTCAGCAAGGTGGAAGCTCTTAGCATGGATTTTTGCCTCATGCATAGAAAGGTGGACTAGATAGTGTCTTGTCTGGGGATAGCGCTTTAGTACCCGGGGATGGAGCAGCTTTCGATGGGTGGGTCTAGGTAGCGCGTTCACAGGAGGAATGTTGGAGCTCCTCCAATGGAGCATAATGTGGAGGCTGTACTGCAGCCAAGCGGACGTGGTCTACCTAGGGCCCTCACTCCAGACATCTCGATGCTCCCCTGAGGCTTGATGCTGCATTTTCTTTTTGAAGGCTGTCGAAGTTTAGGGTCACTCGGCCCATAGGTTGCTTTAGATAGTTTTCTTTTATGTTTTCAGTAAGTTTTATGTTTCAAGTAAGTAGGAAGTTAGGCTTTGTAAGAAAGATTGGGATTGAGATCTCTTTAGTGGGAACTCTCCTGACTTTTGGGTGGGACAGTTTATGGAAATCTGAATGTAACTGGGAAAGGTAAGTTTTGATGCTCTGAAAACAGGTTTTAAGCAGTAATATTTCTTTTATTTAAAAAAAAAACAAAGATATATGTACAAGTGTTTTGTTTCATATATATATATATGTGTGGCATAGTTGTGAAGCGTAGTTACATGGGTATATCTAAAAAGTTCATTTTTATTTTAATGTTGGTTATTTATTAAAACCCAGGACAATCTCCATCTATAATATGAACATTAAAGTCTATGGCAATTGAAGGTCTATATTTCTTTGGGATTTAGCAATTTTCTTATGAAAAGAGGATGTTTTGTTTGTAAGAATAATCTGAGAAGAGCTCATGGCTTTATTAAATACCCAATATCTTGATAATTCACTGCATAATGCCATATCAAAATTTCAAATCCAATATATAGCTTATCTCTATCTCTGAAAACAAAAAGTTGTTCTTAGTGTAAAACCTTTCATAAATTGGAAATAGTCAATCTTTACCTGCAACAACATTTGTTTTCCTGTCCCTACCTTTATGAAATTCCCGCAGTTGATTATAAATTTCTGCAAGCTGAGAAGGAGAGATTTGGAACGCCTGCCCCAATGGAAACTCTGTACGAGATGGCAATTGAACCTATAAGCCATGTACAATGCGGCAGCTGCAAAATCTGATTGACCATTGCATAATCTCGGGGTGTAGTTCATCCACTTTGAACTGCTTCCCAGCGGCTGCTAGGTATTTGTACGGCATATCAACAACTAGGTCGAATTCGAGGGTAGAAAGAACCAAACGGTCTCCGTGCAATACCAGCTGTTTTCTTTTTTCTACGCTGATTACGGCTAGATCTGGACAATAATGGAGTGCCTTACATAAACTCTGAGTCACTTTGAGGATTTGTTTTCGTTTTAACCCCATGTTTTTTACAGCAATCAATACGCAGACAGTTGCAATAATGAATCTATCGTTGTTACTGTAAGATTGCCGCATATGAAAACGGTGGCATAAAAGTATTGCTATTGTAACAGTGGAGATTGAAAGCTTTATGATTCGACCTAGGTTTATCACGAAAAAGTAATATGATCTTCTAAGATCATCTTCTTGGTCTTTACCAATTCCATCTTTTCTTGAAGGACTGAAATTGTCGATTTCTTCTTTGGTAAAAATCCATCCTTCGCGCTTGATTGTGCCCATTTTTATCTGAACATGATGAGCGAAGATAGGTTGCCCACTATTAATGGTTCTGTTCTATTTTATACTGACGATATAGTTTTAATTAAACCAATTCCTGTGGACTGTACTGCTGCTAATCTGCAACACGTTATATAATAAAACAGATCTCTTTTCTGGAGGAAGACAGTTGGCTTTCTGTCAACAACTGTAGATTCTACTTACCAATACTTATTTCAATGTCGAATAAATAATAAACAAGAGTCGTTAGGTAGTAATGTCTAGAGATTGCTATCTGGGCTAAGCTGAAGTATCTTGTTAATTGTAGCTAGCCAATGCTTTAAGACCAGTAGAAATGGGTTATTGACTTGGAAAACATGAAAAACTTAGCAAAAGTTGAAAATAACATCACCTCAAGAATTTATTGTTCAAACATTTCAAGAGATTTTGCAAAGAGCTTGGATCTAATTGGACATCATTTGTCTATTTTTATGATTTGTAGTCTTTGCAAAGTTGGTCAATACTGGTATTAACTATTTATTGAGGATTTTTTTTGAACTTCAATTCATAAGGGTGAACTTGATTTCAACTTAATGGTAATGATTAAGCTTGAAACATGATGTATAGATTGCTATTCATATTTGAAATGGTATTTGTGACAATGGCAAAAATGACTTTAATTAGTTTGACTTTGTTTTCTTAGTAATTTGGTTATGTATATTTGAAGGTTGTACTCTCATAATGTAGAATGCATATCATAGTGTGCTAGTCACTTTACAATAAAGCAAAATTTGTTTTTTTGAATTTTTTTGTATTGTATATATTTAACTCAAAATTGAGATAGAATTAGAAATCAACGATCAAATCAAATATTATGACCAAGATCTTAAATACCATGTCATAAAAGTGTTCCATTTGAATACATATATCACAAAACAACGATATATCAACCCTAAGATTATGCAAAGACAAGTTGGTAAATTAATAATTAGAATACCCTTGTAATACCACGTCAAGGAAAGGATGGAAACACAAATAAGGTATTTATAGTCCATATGAGCCTTATTGATCCATTTTGATTACCTGAAGAAAAGTGTGAAATGGAATTAGAGTAGGAAGAAAATTACCATTAAGATGTTAGTCATATTTTTACTTAAGGTTTTTAATATTTTTAATGTTTTAATTCTGTCTTTTTGTTTATAAAATAAATAACTTGAATAAATGAAGCACTCCTATTAAATTAAATAGAAAGAATAGTAATGATTATTACATTAAATAAAAAACTATAATAATAATGATTTAAAATTAAGATTGTAATAATACCAAATTTATGTTTTATGTTTATTATGTTAATCATGATTTTGTGAATTATCAAATAATTAATTATTTAAATTAATAAATATATTTTTTAAATTATTTTTTATAATTAAAAAAATACTCTTTAATATACAAACATTTTTTTATTAATATAAAAATATAATCAATCACAAATATTTCCAACTAGAATAATTTTTTAATATTTAACCATAAACATACAACATTTGCACTATCCGTAAATGTTGTTATTCAAAGTACATTAAACTTTTGAACAAAGTTAAACGCCTAACATAAATAGAGTCTAATAATTTATTTGTTTAACAAGTGTGGAAAATGACTATACATTTTAAAGCACTATATATATATAATATTCTCTTTGAACTTGTAACCAAGCATAAAGAAGTTGCCCTAAGTTTTACATGTTTCCTTTTCCCACTATAAAATATCAAATATTTTATATCAAATAAACACAATAATCAAGTCAAGTAAATCATTGTTTTCTCACCATCTCCCCTCTAAAAGGGAGAGAACTGGTAGTACAAACACTTATGAGATAATAACTACATAACCCAATAGGCTCTCTAATCTATTGTTAGTGGTTAATTCTCGATTGTTTAGTTTGTTAATCTTTCATAGTTGTCTTAACATTTATGTATTAAAAAATAAATCCTCAAATATGATGGGTAAAGTTTAGATTGAAATCATGGCATTGCAATAAAACTGTTGGCAGTTTAAAGTTTACTCGATTACATAAATAATACAGAAATTAGGTTAAGAATCATTAAAAAAAGGTTGTTGAATGACTATAATCACATAGTCTGAAATAATAAGTTAAATGAGTAGTTTAGTCTGATGTTTAATAATGTACATATAATTTATACATAAACTTATTAAATTGACTAAACATTGTCAATAAAGATTTGAACCTAGCCTACTGAATTACTTACCAGTCCCAACAACTAGGGAGGAGCTACCTAAGGTCGTACCCTACCTGAGATAGCGATCTAGAGGGAACCAATCTTCGACGAGGTTATTGAGAAAGAAAAGGCGAGATTTGCCTCGAGCGTATGGAGAACAAGGGGCGGACTTTTTTAAAAGTCCATTTATTCTAGTCATTCTTTATATATGTAATTACGCAATCGCTAAACTCATGGAACGACGCTACTCCAGCTCCTCCATTTTGACTCATTTCAGTCAGATCAACGACCTCACTTTATATATGTAATTATGATGGGACAGACACAGCAGGTAACCCAGAATGACATATTATTGGCCAGAAGGGAAGACATTTGAAAGCTTCAAAGCGGGTCGGTTAATAAGTGGCTTCTCTCTCCTGACTTGACTCAAAATCAGGCACGGTGAAAATCAAGCAAATCAGGTGGAAATGAAGAGACAAACAAGGGCTCATTGTTGGGGGCCACCCTTTTATGTATGGGCAAAGGTGATCACAGGACTTACCGGCTCTTAGGAAGCAGATCTTACCCTAGTTGGTCATTTGTGCACGTTATGGACAGACGGAGACCCATGTGAGTTACGAGTGGTGACTTATATTATATTTTAGCATATTGAAAAAATATCCGTAAATTGTTAAAATTTGAAAGTAACTTATTAAAATTGACCAAACATTGTCAATAACGATTTGAACTTAAGGCAGAGAATGAAAGACGCCACCTTCGATTATATTTTCGCATATTGAAGAAATATTGATTTGAACCTTTTTTTTTCCAAAGAAAAAAATCGTAAATACTTTATTCACATTCAGTAGATGGCCCTCATAGTCCATTATACAAAATACAACTAAGAAGTTGTCATTTACAAAATTTGCCTCGGAATGAGCACAAATCCACAATCCATATCCAAAATCTGTTCAAACTGTGAAGTTTACATTACATACATTATATCATCAGATCATAATGTTCACCAAGATACTTTTTAGCAGAAAAGAAAGCAAAAAACCATGTAAAAAACTAAGTCTGATCATAGCAGACTTATAACATCACTCCTGATTAAATCAGGTCAGATCAAACGGGGACAGGTGATCAAAAGCAAAGAAATCAGAGCAGAACTAGCATGCTGATGAAGTCTCATAAATGTCAAATGCTGATAAAAATAAACAGCAACTAGAAATTGGCCTATTCCAGGCCATCCAATGATGAAAATAAAATATCCAAATCCAATCAGAACCAAATAAAGAGAGGCCAACCAGCCCGCAAGTCAAGCTCTAATAAAGTTGCTTGAGATCACCAAATGCAAAAAAGATGCATATCAATATCAGCCATGGCATCATATCAGGGATAGGGCATTCCATGCCCAATAATAGATAAATCTCCAAAGAACCAGCAATCTGTCAGATGAACAGACAGCACGTTACAGCATTTTTAGAAAACCTGGAAGGTTTCTATGGAATCTGCCTCTCTCTGTTCACAAGTACTCCAAAAACCTTCAAGTATGCTACCACCTGCTTTAGCCAAAGAATCTCCTTTGGAATTTCTTTCCCTATAAATGTGTTTGTAAGACACATAATCAAGACTGTCAGATAAATAGTGAACATCTTGAAGAATCAAGGCTAGTTCAATATTTTGTAATCGATACTTACCAGTTGCCCAATTAATAACAAGCCGGGAGTCCCCAAAAACTTGAATATTATCCAAATTATGCATCCGAGCCAGCCTAAGGAGAATCTTAAGTGCACATAATTCTGCATAATTATTTGTGCCCAATCCTAAACCTGCTTTGAAAGATATATGATGCCTATCAGATATGAACAAAATACCTCCAGCCCCACAAATCATTGGTTCCCCAGCTGCAGATCCATCAAAATAACCCCATGCATAAGAATGATCAATTTCTTCCACAAAAATTGATCTGATAGAGACCACAGATAATGACTGCGGTAAATTCTTCAACATGCCCAAGCTATAACTTGAAATCTGTGCAGGAGATGAGTCAAGATCCTCAAAGCAAGATCTATTTCTTACTTTCCAAATAAACCAGAGAACAACGATAGCTGAAGATTTGATGTGAATTACATCTGATAACAAGCACCAGTTTTTAAAACAATCAGACAGGGAATCTCCATTCCAAAGATTATTAAGGGTTAGATGATCCTCAATAATAGACCAAACAGATTGAGTAAATGGGCATTTTACTGCAATATGAAAATTAGATTCACAGCTCTGTTTGCATAGAAAACATCTACCAGGACCCTCTCTACCTCTCAAGCAAAGAACATCCCAAGTCAATGCTTTACCAGAGAGAAGAAACCAACTAAATTTTTTTGTTTTAGTGGACACTTCATCTTCCATAAAACCTTCCACCACCAGTTCGAATCCACTTCTCTATAAATAAGTTCAGCATATCCCACTTTAGGAGAATATTTGCCTGTTTTAGATAAATGCCAGATGAGACATTCATCTGCATTAGAAAGTCTAACATGGCTAGAATTGAGAATGGCAATATATCCATTCCAAACAGCAATCTCAATTAGATCAATAAACCCCAAAGTGTCTGCAGATAACCATTCTTATGGCATTAAAACAGACATACCAAAAATTCCAATATCAGAAAGAAAATGGTAACCATCCAAATGTAACCTATCTATCATAGGAATAGGCAGAGCATGTCTCCATTTACATCCAACCCACGGATCTAAACCAATACGAACAGCATTTCCAGAACCAACCTTCCAAACCAGAAAATTCCCAATGAGATCAAAAGCCCAAAGGACAGCTTTCCAGCAGATTGAAATGTTCTTTTTCTTTTTAACAGAAGATCTCATCTAGTCCAGTTTATTCAATGGGTAAATATATTTCTGATAAGCTATCTTAACCCATAAACCTGAACCATGAATAATATCCCATACCTTTTTTGCTGCAAGAGCTTTGGCAAATAATACAGGGACCTTAAGTCCCCAACCACCCAAAGATTTAGGCAAAGCAATAGACTTCCAAGATATCCAGGATAAACCAGAGGAGTTCTGTTTATCAGCCCAAAGAAAGTTAAAGAAAAGATTTCTGATTTTGTCTATGACACCCATAGGAACCCAAAAATGCATCCAATAGACTGGAGTAGCCTCTAAAACAACTTTAATCAAAATCAGCTTTCCTCCTTTGGACAACCAATGGAAGCTCCAATTCTGAATCCTTTGTTCAACTTTAATAATCAGCTAATACCAATCCCTAATAAGATATCTGCAAGGTTTAAGGTTAAACCCTAGGTACTTCATGCCAGACTCAATTCGAGCAACAGGAAAACTAAAGATGTTCTGTAATGTAATAACTTCAGACTCTTCCATACAGGAGAAATAAAGTGATGATTTATTATTGTTAATTTGCATCCCAGATGCCTTACAGAAATGCATTAAAATCTCATAGAGAGTAGAGAGAGATTGTTCAGAGCCATCATTAACCTTGACAATGTCATCCACAAATAGAACATGAGTTAATACAATTTCATTCCTAAAGGCTAAACCATGATAAGTCTCACTGTGTGAAGCATGCAGAATAGCCCTCCCAAGGCCTTCAACCACAATAAGAAACAGGAGTGGTGCTAATGGACACCCCTGTCTGAGTCCCCTACCAGATTTGAAAAATTTTGTAGCAACACCATTAATGAGAAAAGAGAATGAGACAGATGAAAGATTGCTCATAACCCACGCAATAAAATTCCCAGCAAAACCCATTTTTGCAAGAATAACCCGAAGATAAACCCAGCTGACTCGATCATATGCTTTAGATAGATCGATCTTAATCATGACAGCTTTTAAGGATTTAACATGCATTGAATGCATACCCTCCTGAATGACACCAACTGCATCGTGAATCTGCCTTCCCAGCAAAAATCCGAACTGTTCACCAGAAATATATCTACTCAAAACCTTTCTGATTCTAATCGAGATAATATTACCAATAATTTTATATACCAAGTTACACAAAGATATAGGTCTAAAATCCTCAAAAGATGAAGGGCTGTCAACCTTAGGAATACGAGAAAGAAACGTAGAGTTAAAAATAGATGGGATCTTGCCACTTAACCTGGACAATTCAATGACTCTTAAGAGGTCTTCACCCAAAACATCAAACAGGCATCTGTACACCTCAACAGGAATACCGTCCGGGCCAGGACTCTTATCATTTTTGCTGATGTTTAAGATATGCTTGATATCTTGAAGAGTAATAGCTTGCATAAGCTCGGCATTATCATCCTCAGTAACAGAAGTTGGGAAATGACCAGCACTAAGAACAATTTCTGGAAGATGGAGATCAACTTCTTCTTTAAAAAGACTTTCAAAGTGATGAATCCCAGCCTCTGCTATAGCCTCAGAACCTTCCACAAGATTTCCAGAATCATCAAAAAGTTTCCAAATTGAGTTACGGCATTTCCTATGAGCAACAAATTTGTGAAAGAAAGGAGTATTATCATCACCACAACACAGCCATAAAACCCTACTTTTCTGGCGGGCCTCCTTTTCCTGAAAAAGAAGAATAGCCTGCTTGCGAGATTCTATCTCAGTCAATAAATCTTTATCAACCACTGATAAAATACCAGAAAAATGACTATCATGAAATCTTTTTAACTCAAATTCAATATCAACCAAATCTTTTATGTTCTGAGCTTTTTTATTCAGAGACCACTTAGTAGAATTTTTTTTAATGCATTTTAGATTCACACTAAATTGAGCCTCAGGAGATAAAGCAGATTGAACATCAAAGAGAACCCAAGAATTTTTTAAGGCATCAACCAAATCAATATGATCCAGCCAGCCTGCATTAAACTTGAAAGGACTGTGGGCCTTAGAATTTTGAGAAGAAATTTGCAGAAAAACAGGTTGATGATCAGATACACGTCCACAACCAATCCATTGTTTAAGGAGGAAATCGCAATCAAGGAAATCAGCCGAGACTAAAAGACGATCCAATCTTTTACAAATACCCTCGTCACCAACTCTGCGATTACTCCAGGTAGGAATAGATACCAAAGGATTGATGTCGACAAGCCCCAATTTCTCCAACAGGTTATGGAAATAATTAGTTAATGGATCAACTTGAGCATGAACCCCCCAAATTTCAGAAAGACCCAGGGAGAAATTAAGATCGCCTCCAAAAACTAAATAAGGAGACATGAGACTGTCCAACTTGATCAGATTGTTCCAGAAAGATTCCCTATCCAGATAGGGCGCATAAATATTTACAAAAGATATTTCCTTTTGTAAATCATAAGAAAATAAAATAGCACACAACCCAGCTTTTAATGCCCATGCATTAAGAAAAAGAAAATTACAAGACTTCCATCCTACAATAAGTCCACCTGATCTGCCCATAGCATCCATTGAAATGAACTTCCATCCATGAATCATAAGTTCCAAATCTTGAACCAATACACCACCCTCAATCATTGTTTCTTGAATAAAAAGAACATCAACAGAATGTAGATCTATAAGCCTCTTAACTGCTAGTTTCTTGGGAAGACTAGCCAAAGCCCTAACATTTAAGGACATAAGAATCATAAGGGAACTTGATTAAGGGAAGATGCTCTAAGCACCCCAACACCTCTCAAATCAGGATGCAATATTTGGACATCCCCAGTCAAACCTTCCTCAACTTCAAGGTTCCCAGTTTTATCCTTGACAGGCCGAGAAATATCCTGTTCAGATTTAGTACTCGAGCGGAGAAAATACCCCTTACTAACAATTGCCTTACATGGAGATACAAACCCAAGATCCTTCAAAGAAGAATTCGGAACAGAAGAAGGTAATGCCTCAGAAGAAAGATTCAGAAAAAAATTATCATCCAAGGAATTAGATATACTTATCTGTTTAATATTGGCTAAAGAATCAAAACCAAGAGAAACAGGATGAACATCCAGGTTCTCATCCACAGACTTTCCAACCTTAGCAGTAGACTGAGTCCCATCTGATTTGGCTCTCCAATTATCCAAGGTTTCAACTACTGACATCCCTGCCTTAGCAATAGACTGATTCCAATCTTTTTTGACTCTCCAAATTTTAGAAGAAGAATGTTTTTTAAATGATAGAGAGCAATCATTTGCCAAATGTCCAAACCCATGACATCTAAAACATCTAAAGGGAAGTCCCAAGTAATCCAAAGGCTGAAAGAAATCTCTGTTACCTGATTTAATGACCAATTCAGCAGGTAGACCCAATCAAAAATCTAACAGGACAAGAACCCGGCCTATGCAGCAGACCCCAGATTGTAAATAGGAGAAATCAGTTTCCAGATGGGTTCCAAAAGTATTCCCAACATGTCTGAAGAAATCAACAGACCAGAAATCAAAAGGTAAATTTGGTAGTTTGACCCAAATAGGAACTTGGTCATACCTTTCCTTTCGCAGATCGAATAATGGGGTCCACCTCTTGATAAGAAGGGCAACATTATCCCATTTCCAGACACCAGCTAGAATCCTATCAGCATCATCCACTGAAGAAAATTTAAATGCTATCCAATCCCGTGGGAGCATATAAATCTCAGGAATAGTACCGATAATCCCATTCCAAACCCTAACAGCCCACCCATGAAGAGAAACAGCATTATAATTACGCCTTCCAAACCTCCCAACCAAAGTCAAGGCATTGGTAAGAACTATGTCATTTAATAGCACATCTTCCCCCAAAGTCATTAAGATAGGATTTATCTTCTTGATAGGTTTAGGAATCCTCTTCTTAGGCTTAGATGGACCAATGCTACCAGTGTAATGAGGCTCATGCTCAAATTCATTATCAGGATCCATAGACTTAAGAGGTTTATAATTTACATCAGAAAAAGAAGAAATTCCCAACTCTGCATTCTTGCAAACCTCTTGAACCATCCCATCTACCTGGATAACTGGTAAACTAGGCTTATCATTTTGATAATCAAATAAATGATCACATGCATCCTTTACACTATTTTGCAAACCCATTGAATCCAAGGGATGACCCAGATTTGGAGAAGAAAGCAATTTCCCATCCAAACAACTAGTCCCAAACATCTGAAAAGTAGGTGAGGGTTTCCCGCAACTCCCCAAGCATTGTGAGGCCTGGAATTGGAGATCCAATTTTGAAGACTGAGGCTCATCCTCAACCAAAATACAATTCCCAGTCGTCTGAGAAATAAGAGAAGAACAATCCCTAAGACCCAAGACCTTCCCAGAAGGGTAGTCCTCAGCAGCAAAAAGATCTTCTCCTAGATTCTGTCGAGAACAAGTCGGCTGACCCGAAGGAACAGAAACTACCGGGAAAGAAAGGAGTGGGTTCAGCAATGGACTCCCACCCATACCAGCTCCATCCAGACAGTCCAAAGGGGAAAAAAATTTATCCAAATGGTCATCCCGACCAATGACAGACCTCGAATCTCCTAGGTTAAATGGCAGATAGGTAGCAGAGAGCCTTTTCTCCACTCCATTGCCCTGCTTGATGCATTGCAGGTGCCCTGGCGGAGTGCAGGCCAAAGATTTGGCTGCTCGCAACGACATAACAGAAGCACGCAGAACCCCCAGTCCAAGACCGGGCAGCAAACAACACAGACCGCTCTAGAAAGTAACACACAGCTCTAGAAAGAAACACACAGCACACCGACTCCAGAAATCAGAGCATAAATCCCGAACGAAGCCCCCAAGAAGCCAGCACAGATAACCAAATTACAACAACTTCGCCCCAGGAAATGATAACCCAAACACTACAAACTTCGCATATAATCTAGCACGGAAACCATAGCTAAAAATGTTGTAAAAGGCTCACAGCGAAAGAAAGGCAGATGCCAAAGGTGCAACTGTCAAGAAAACCAACTCAACAGCCAAAAGATACCCCAATAACCTCCAAATCCGAGTAGAAACACACGAGAAATAGTTATCCAAAATATCAGGACCCCGTCCCCTAGAACTGATCAAAAAGCTCTCAGGGAGGAGAATCAACAAAACACAAAGACAGGATAGATATCAAACATACCTGCAGATCGATTCGGATACCCCAACAAAACTTTTGCCAATGAAGTCTGATAGAGAAACCAATAACGCGCTCAACAAGCTCTCCACCAGTACAGATGCCAAATCTCTTCAACCATATCACCAAAACCCCATCTAAAGCAGGAGCACTCTCTCATAAACTTGAACCTCAAAAATGTAGCTTATCCGCCTGCATGCCAGGAACCCAGCAAAACGGCCAAGTGACAGTGCAAACACCATAAAACCAGGACAACAAAAGCCCCAAAGATCCGTCACAAATCGCAGAGTTTCAGAGGTATCTCGCAGCTTCAAGAAACGCACTGCTCCTGGAACGAAAAAACTACAGCGACGACACAGAATGCACCGCAATCGCCACTACATCAATAATCAATGGACAAGAAAGTCCGGAAATACACCAATTAACGTCCAAGAAAAGTCTAAAACTGATCAAGACTCTCCAAGATCACCAAGATTCCAATCTTCGAACACGGCCCACCCTCAAAACAGCCCCAAGCTCAGAGAAGAACAGGAATATCGTCAAAACAACAAGCAAAACCACTAACCTTTACACCACAGAAACTGGCAAACCACAGCGCTCACCACGGTCAGTGAACAGCACCACAATGACCACCGAAAGAACTAGATGGCCAATTGGGCATTCAGAACTCGAAACCACCAACCCAAATCGAAGGACTTTGAAAAGAGAAACCAAAGAAACCTGCTAAATCACAGTGATGACCACAGAACTGGTCAATCTAGAGCCAAGTGAATGGCATCCTCAAACCTGGCCTAAACACCGAAAAAACGCAGCATCCTGGGGGCGAAAAATACGCAGCATCTTGGGGGAAAAAAATACGCAGCATCCTGGGGGCGAAAAATACGCAGCATCTTGGGGGCAAAAAATACGCAGCATCCTGGGGGCGAAAAATACGCAGCATCCTGGGGGCGAAAAAACAGCTCCAACACCATAGCAATGCGAATAAGAGAAAAAAACGCAGCCAAAGACCACAAAAGATTGATATCAAGTCAATTTAAACGTGGCATCTCCACAAAAAAAGGGAGATAAATGCTACGGACAGGACTAATAAGGTACATTAAAGCCCATCCAGCTCGTACAAAGGGTCGTCAAATCAAGAATCATATGAACAGTACGCAGAAAATCGCCTCGTCCACAGATGCAACCGCCAATTAAATCCGGGAAACGCCAGTTTAACGGCCAAAAACTAGCCATTAACGCACAAACAAGCAATTGTCTATATTGGTTATACATAAGATGGTCTTGGAATGCATAAGACACGGCTTCCCGTATAAGATGGTCTTCCAAAAACCTAGGGGAGAGAATGAAAGACGCCACCTTATATTATATTTTAGCATATTTAAGAAATATCGGTAGATTGTTAAAATTTGAAAGTAGAGGAAAATATAGCTTTGGGGTACCGCATCTTTTCCACAAGGTTTGATTTATACATGGCTAGACGCTTTTCCATAGGGTTTGATTTATACATGGCCAGACATTAATTGTATGGTACAGCCCTTCGATTTTTGGAGACTTAATGTCATTCTACCTGTCATATAAAAGTTGGTTTCTCTCCTTCGCTGTAATGGCAATTGTAGTCAAAGTAGCAATTAGTAGAGCAATTAAGTTTCTACCCGATAATAAATTTTGATGGCGGTTCATGCGGGTGAGAAGTTTTTAGGAAATTTTTTAAATAATAAGGGGAGTGGAGCTACGTAGCACCAAGTCCCAGCGGATGTCAAAATGATTTAGCCAATTGGTAGCATTGTGTTTTGGCCAATGATATAGAAGTTTGGGTGTTTCCTAGCGGATGTCAAAATGATTTAGCCAATTGGTAGCATTGTGTTTTGGCCAATGATATAGAAGTTCGGGTGTTTGTATTTGTGATTGATCTATTTGGATGGTGAGATAGAAACTTAGTTGTTTACCTAATAGATGACTTTTTCTTTGTTGAATGAGATTTATTAAAAGAATACGAGGAATTATTTTTTTTATAAATAATGTTCCATTTCATAACTATTTGATCTCTATCCTCCTATCTAGGCACAAACTATGTAAGTGTGCTAGTTATTTGAAATTTGGAGTGGACTACTACCTATACTTTTTCATTTAGTTTAGTGATAGTGTTTTGATTTACTCTATATGGATAAAATGTGAATATTTATTATATCTATTGACAAAAAAAATTAAATCATTAATATTCAATATATATATATATTCAATTGATACAATGAAAATATTGTTATAAGTGTGTTTTTAACCAACATAGATCCAAATCCCAGGCTCTATGAAGCCCGGATCAAATATTTGGAGGTGCAAACCTCTTCTTAACTATTGCACTCAACTATCAACTTTGGTGTGATTTAGACCAAAAGTTGCATCTTTTTATTTAAGGTTGACATATAATATTTTTATTATTAATATTTAATACTATTTATGCCCGACATATAATTTTTTATTTTGTTAGGAAGGAACATTACAACATCTCCCCCATACATGGTTTTAAAACCATGTGCAAGGCCCTCCTAAAACCATGGATTATTTAGGAGGCCTTGCACATGGTCTTAAAACCATTTGCAACGACCTCCTAAACCATGTACAATAAAACCATGGGTTGTTTAGGAGGTAGTGCACATGGTTTTAAAACCATTTGCAAGGTCCTCCTAAACCATGTACAATAAAACCATGGGTTGTTTAAGAGGCCTTGCACATGGTTTTATGCACATGGTTTTAAAACCATGTGCACAATCAACATTTTTTTTATTTTTTATTGTTTTGTTACTTAGGAACATTACAACATCTCCCCCATATTAGGTTGTTTTTGTGACCTCCATTTATTTTGAAGGATAATTTTTTTTTTTTTATACTAGACATTTATGTAACCTTACATAAGGTTACAAGATCTCCCCATACTTGGCTGTAGAGCGCTCTAAGGCATAATTATAATCATTAAAAAGACTTTCATAAATCTTAAATCTTTTTTTATTATTTCCTTTAATAAAAATAAAATAAAAGCTTTCATATTTTTAAAATTTAAATCTGATTTATTTACTTAATGGTTAAAAAATTCTAATAAAAATAAGATTAAAGATTTTCATATTTTTAAATTTTCTGTGAATATGAATTATTAAAAAAATTCTCAAAATTTATTAGAGAAAAACATTTATAAATTTAATCATTTTGTTAAACATTTCATAATTTGATTAATAAACCACAATTAAAACAATAATTATTTAAAATGAATTTGGGTTTATATACTGTTAAAATGGATCATATGACCATTGAAAAAACCAATAAATTATTCATTGAAATGAATAGTTGAAGTTGACGTTGGGGAATATCTATAATCTTTTGGTTTGCCGTCTCCAATGGTGGAATTCCTTTGGAAAAAAAAATTGATTAGTTGTTGATGAGAAATATTATAATGTACAACAATGATGAGTATTCAAAGCAAAGCATTGGTTACCCACGTTGTAATGATTGAAGATTGACAATGCTAGAAAACTATATGTATGTTTGATAAATGAACGGATCCCTCGGCTGCTCAGTTCAGTTGCTGGTGAGGATACTTAGGAACTGACAGAGCAAGACCATTCTATTCATCTAGGCTTGAAAACGAGCTCCACAATAGAAGGACTCGCCTCTCCTGTCTCCAAAGCCAAGCTATAAAAAATATCCTATCAATGTCGACTTCCAGATTAAAAAATCAAAACCCTAGGATCAGATCCTAGTCCTCCTCGGCTGTTCAGTTGCTGGTGAAGATACTTAGGAACTGACAGAGCAAGACCATTCTATTCATCTAGGCTTGAAAACGAGCTCCACAATAGGAGGACTCGCCTCTCCTGTCTCCAAAGCCAAGCCATAAAAAATATCCTATCAATGTCGACTTCCAGATTAAAAAATCAAAACCTTAGGATCAGATCCTAGTCCTCCGTGAATTAGATGCCTATGAATAATTCACCTCAAGTGGAGAAGGACAGATAATAAAGCCAACTGCCTCTCCTTGAAATATGTACCCGTCTTTCTAGAATAGAATTCCTTATGCCAGACCTGTTTAATATAAAAGTTGAAAAACACTTTCCCTAAACCAGAAAAGCTAATTCAGAATTAGAAAACCACTCTTATTCTAAGAGACTGATATACTGATATATTAATGGCCAAATTATCTTTTTATTACAAAGTTACAGTTTTTACAAAGTGCCAGTAGAAATGCACTGAATATGATATCTGCACCTTGCTATTAATATCTCTCAATCTTTCACTGATTCAAAAACCCTAAATACATTTGATTGAAGTCAAAGCAACCAAAATACATCATGCCATGCCAAAGACACATGAACCACCAATATATCTATGTTTAGAGCAACCAGAATACATCATGCCATGCCAAAGACACATGAACCACCAATATATCTACTCACTATGGACATTTGACTGAAGTCAAAGGTACGAGAGTACACAATCCCATGCCAAAAAAACATGAAGCATCAATATATCTATGATTCAACTAACTATAAAAATATCTTGGCAAACATTTCAACTATTTTATATGATCTCCTTATTTCACAATCGTTCACTGGCCGAATTTCTTCAGGTGATCGCCTTATTTCACAGCCGTTCACTGGCCGAATTTCTCAAGGTGTATAGTAGAAGTACACAAAAGTCTTGAGAGTTAATGTATTGGAAACAACACTATATCAATGCTTCCAACTCATCATATTTTTTTTAATTTTTTTAAATTAGAAAATAGAAAAGCGTGAGAGAAAAAAAATATAACATTATGGCTATTTTATAAATCAGCATAGATGTATCTAAAAAGGGATCTACTAAGTACTGAAAGGATCAAATTTCTCAAAATGCAAACTCTTTTTTAGACTGAAAATGTGTAATCTATTTTTTATCGTTTTAGTTTATCTAATTTATGTTGTTTTATATATATGCAATTCTAAATATTTTAAGTTTAATTTAAGCTTACAAGTTATTTTCAATAATATTTTATTATTGTTTTATAAAAAACACTTGTCAATTCTAAGATAAGCATGAAAAGAGTTACACATCTCTTCTATACTGAGCTGTAGAATGCACCTCTTGGATGCAATAACATTTGACTAAAGTCAAAGGTATGAGAGTACATAATCCCATGCCAAAAGAAATGAAGCACCAATATATTTATGATTCAACTCCCTATTAAAAAACAAAAAAATCTTAGCAAACATTTCAACTATTTTATATGATCTCATTTCACAATTGTTCAGTAGCCGAATTTCTTCAGGTGATCGCCTTATTTCACGTCGTTCACTGGCTGAATTTCTCCAGGTGTATAATATAAGTACACAAAAGTCTTGAGAGTTAATGTATTGCAAACAACACTATACAACACCATATCAATGCTTCCCATTCACCATATTTTTCTCAAATTACAGAAGTGTGAGAGAAAAAAAATATAACATTATGACTATTTTATAAATGAAATTGATTATTTTATAAATAAAATGAGATTACAACAACAATAAAAACAACATTATTCCTATAGATAGTCTCCACACAAATTTAGTCCCTTGCACTTAAGGAATTGACATTTTTAATGCACAATGTAAACTTAAAACAAACCCTTGTATACATGATCTTTTTAGATTTAGGAATTGCCATTTGTTTGAAATTTTCCAGGCCTTTCGAAGCCTCTTCTACATGTGGTCAAATTCAAGAATTCTGAGTAGCTTACGTAGTTCATTGTATTACGTGAGCTCCACCACCAAATTCTATTTTAGCTACAATGATATTTCCATCTAGTAAGAGGGTTTCTAAATCGAAATTGGAAATTCTTCTCCCTCTCATGGAGTATTGTATGACATTCCTTGAAACAGAACCATACCCTATGTACTCTAAAATGTCATAAGAATTTTCTGGTAAACATCTTCAAAACTGTCTCAAAGTTTTCAAAACAGGTAAATGCCAAAGTTAAAACAGGTAAATGCCCAAAAATACTATTTTTCTTTTTGGAATGGGTTTTAGTTCAAGCTGTTGGGTCGACCTCTTGAGTCACATGGATAACATCCATAGATTTAATCATATAGATACCTTTGAACATTGAGGTATCCTATCTTGAAATTCTATACCCTAAAAAGTACACATGAGGAACCTGATTGACCTAAAACTTTTGCTAGTGTTAAGGATCCAGGATAACTGCTCCCTACAGTTGCATAGAAATAATGTTCAAAAGAGAAAACATGCTCTTGTGTCATGAAACCTTTCATTCAGGGTTAGTGCCACATTTCTTGCATAGTAGAAGAAATCAGACAACAGAGATGGAGGGCTATCATCCTGCATCACCCGAAGCAAAAATAAATTGAAAAGGTAAATTAAAAATACCACCATGGTTAACAAAAAACTAGGTTAATAAATGAGACTCTTTTTGGAAAAAATTCTTTATAAAAATTGTTGGAATTTTGTAAAAGATAGAGTTTCAGATTAAGGTTGTGCACTTAATAACTCACTGCAATGAAAAAAATTATTATAATATTTATAACAAAATAAAACCACCACCACAGCCGCAGAATACCTTCCTGCAAGAAGGTTGTAGTACCTTATATGCCAAGACATTGTAAACATTCATTCCTACTGCTGGGCGCCTGTATTGGCAGACCTAATTAGAATGTAAACATGCAATTTAGAAAAACAAGAACCCCAAGGCTTGAAACAACGTAATGAATTAATAGCACGAGTCACACTCTACTTCCCGTTGGGTAGCTTTGTTTAGAAGGGATCGTAAGGACAGTCGACTACCGTAACGGTTTGGACCTCTCCCAGCTTTGCGGCAACTTATTTCACCTGTAAAACAATTAAATTTTGTTTTAGAATATCAATAAAACTATGAAGGAAGAGGGATATATATTGTAAGAAATGATTATCAATACAAGGAGTAAGGATGATGAAGGTAGAACCTGATAAGCAGATGTCCCAACCCTTAATTTAAAACCTTTTTTGGAAGCTTCTTTTACCCAGCCTTGGGTAAGCTGCTGCAGGTGCAATGATGAGAAAATAGCCGCCAGCGAAGCATAGGAGCCGTGATGTCTACAGGCATGCAGCAGAGGCTGTCTGCTGAGGAAATTATTTCAATAACAAATGTAACAATATCTATGACATATTTTCAATGGAGTAAAAATATGAAGAAAATTGACAACATTAAAAATTTGAAGGCCATTGTTAATTACAACCTGGATTGATAAAATATTAAGGTGGACTATATCCCACCCTCCTGGATTCATAATGATGTTCAATAACTAGCCCCCTTTCCAAAGGGGTTTCTTGACTCGAGGTTTGTCATTTGCATACTCCAATGCCATTTTGTGTAGATGGTCATGTCAAACTCAATCAATTACTTAATTCTCTGCAAGGAACTAGACTTTGATATATTTATAGCATTGGTGACATCAAGTCGCCCCTGGTCCTAGGGCACAGGAACCTAAGGCAACTTCACTTCCACTAGACCATTGGTAGCAAAAATAAATACAATTAAAAAGTAAACTTAAATAAAATCTAAGCTCCTATAATTTTTTAAATTACTCGAGATTAATATACCTAGGATTCATATATATCCCCTTGTTGGGAACATAATAAGCATCATAAGTTCAGAAATTTTAATGTATGAAGCGAGGATTGAATAAATGTTATCACTTAGTGAAATGTGTACAAGGTTGATGATCCTTCCGCGAATATTTTAAAAGGATTGATACTGTAGTAGCTAAATTCATGATTTCTAACAAGGTTATATTTAATTTTTTTTTCAAGGTAATTTTTAATTGGTATTCAGTATTTGTGGTGTTTTATATGAATTGTTATAATTAATAAATGATTTATTATATATATATTTTTAAGTTATATTAGAAATTCATATTCATATTGACATAGAAGCCATCATGATTCTAGTATTCTCTCTATGCTCTTGCATCTAAACATTGGAATTTCTCGCCGCTGTAGAATTCTCACCTCCCTTCCCATGTTGGCCCTTGTCTCCATCACTTTCCTCGTTTCCTATGCTATGAAACACCAAATAGTGCTTCCAGTTGAAGTTTGTTTCTAGGGTGTTGAGTTGCACATCAGTCTAGTTGAGGCAAGTTTGCATGTTCTACACCAAATCTCGAGAACCATTCCATTTAGTAGCCATTGTCCTTCATCAACATGGAAAACATGTTTTTCATCATCCAATAATGATTTATTCTCCCATCACTTCTGTTGGAGGCTAAGTGATCAGAAACCGCTTTAGATTCCCACTCATCGATCATACATCGAACATGCATAGATACCTATGGTACATATCCATCAGTATCATCCAGGTTCACCTTGCGAGAACACCTCCCCGACATGCACTACCTCCTCCCCAACCTGCACTGCCTCTATGAGGAGTGCCTAGCTGCCTGGGCATCTTTTCCTTCAATTTTTTGGTTAAGCTCACAGAAGAATGAACACGAATAATAAGCAAAAACAGGAAGAAAAGTAGGCCAGGCGAATGAGGGTTAGCAGGCCTCATGGTTTGAATGACTGGATTCATGGAGCGTTGCATTAACACGCACAATACTTAACTCGTCTATGTTACAACTCAAGATGGACTGGACGTGCCAACTGCTTGTAGGGTTGGCAAGCAATTCACCACCCTCGACATTTAATTCAACCATGCCGTCGTCAACTTTCTTTCCTGCGTTGGATTTGCATGTCCCAATTGTGAGATGGCGCATGTGGAGGCTTTGTGTGTCACTCGCATATGGGGTTACTTATTATATATGATTAGGCAGGGAGGTGGAATTAATTTTAGCAATATACTGATTTAAAAAAAATTACATTCTTGATTTTTTAAGAATGGGATATATTTATTTATTAAAAATGAAAATACTATAAAGTATTTTATTTTTATAAATTATTAATTTTTTTATTTGAAGACCCATTTTTTTTAGATTAGTATAAAGATTAGATGAGTTGGATCTCTGTTTTTGTTTGTTTTGACATTTTTGGGAAAATTTAGTGGAAATTGTTGGAATGACAAATATAAGAGGTTGAGATTCCGTAGATTTTTTTTGATGGCATTGAATCTACTTTTACAACTGAAAATGGATTCTAAACATAAAAGTTTATGATCTCATAGTTGAATTCCTTAAACAATCTAAAAAGGAAAAAATGTCTAATATTTAGACATTCATTTTTATTGTAAATATTTTTCTATAATGTGTGTATCTATGATTTTTTTTTAATAATAATAGAACATACTTTCTTTGAAATTCAAGAGTTAAGAATGCACAATTTGGACATTATAGGTTGAGGTGTAGAGTTAGCATTGCTAGTACAAGTAGAGTACTAGATAAACCTTCATGGTGTAGACAGAGGAGGGGGAAACACCATCTCCTTCCACGAAGGGTTCACTCAATGAACTTGTTACATAGCACGAGTGTTCCGAGGATATTAAAAAAATATCCCTAGTTTCACTAAATGTTGGAAATTGCCTCCTAAAATTGTATGGTTGAACCCCCCTCCCAATATACCTTTCCTATTAAGAAAACCATTAGTTTCACCAAATATTGTATGTATTCATTTTCATCAACCCATCTTTTATACCCCTTTTATATTATATTATCAAGTTGTAACAAAAAAGATCCTTAGCACATCTTGTAATCAAACATGATGCTAAATAACATAATAGTATAATGTTAATAATGATCCCGCAAGGATCGTAGGGACGACTAATCCATTTGTAGCGTTGGATAGTGGAATACCCAACGAAATATTAATGGGAAGGAAAAATGCGTAAAAGGAAACCCGTGGCAAGAGATCAATGTAACAAAGAATGTAAAATACTGATAGTCCAATAGTCAATGCTTTGCTTAGAAAAGATGATAATTGCAGATGTTTCACACCACATCCTCCCAATATACCACTTTTATATCATGTAAATACAAGTATAGCTATAGAGAGCTCATGTTTTCTATAAGCTTAAGGTGAGTCCACAAAGTAAGGTCCACGTTTTTGTGCCACTAGATTTAAGGATTTCAAAATGCAATGCTCAATTGTTTCTGTTATAACTTTTGACCGCCTTCACCATTTTTCAAACAAAATATGGTGCACCAGAAGAAAGAGAGCTCTATACACTCATATAAAAATTCAAAATTTCATTAAGTTGTGCCCCTAAAGTGTTGCATTCGAACAATGTGTCATTTTTGTTAAGTTTTTTTTTACTTCGATAAATCATAAAAAAATAAAAACATCATGAATAATTTTGAAAAAATAGTGTTGCACTAGTACACGATGTCCTCTACATATGTAAACATAAAATACAAAATACTATCAATTAGTTCATATAGTGTTGCACAGGCACAAACATATATGTTATATTGTGCTAAAAATTGAAAAAATGAATTTTCGAAATAACTACAAAAAATTTCTAGAAGGATCATTCATTCCCATAAGTCACTATTGTTCATATGAAATGGTGATGCTCATTGACCATTCACATATTTGGACCAATAATGAGGATCATTAAAGATTCCTCATTAAAAGTCACTATTGTTCATAGGAATTAGTGACAATTGTTGACCATCACTATAAATGAATAAATAACAAGGGTCGTTAGATATCCACCAGCACAAGTTAGGAAATGATGATGGCCATTGAACATCACAATAAGGATTATTTGTGACATGCACTCATTGATTGTCAACATATGTGCATCAATAGTGAGGGTCATTAAAATTCCATCATTAAAAGTCATTATTGTTCATATGAATTAGTGACGATCAATGAGCATCACAATAAATGCATAAATAGCGAGGGTCAGTAAATTCCCATCACCAAAAGTCACTATTATTCATAGGAAATGGTGATGGTCATTGAACTATCGGTGACATACCTTCATTGCCACAAAAAAACCCTCTACTTTTGGTGATGGTTATTTTGGAAACATTTAGTTTTTTTGTGATGGAGGCCTTTTTGACTATCACCAATGAGGTTATGGTGACATTTTTGTGTGCAAGCAAAAGTTTTTTTGTATTTAGTGTATATGAGGAAAGTATCCAAAGTGTGTTTATTTTATAGATAGAAGTCACATTGCAGCCTCTAACATTATTCAGTATGCTTGAATATGCATTTGGTTCCTTATCAACTCCAAAGTTAAGAGATGTAGCTAATCGAGAGTTTTGTAGTTGAACAATTGCATTATATTTTTTGTAGGCATTATAGTAAAAGATCTAACTCTTCATTTTTTAGGTTGGGGTTTAAGTGGGTATTGAGATTCAATCAAACCTTGCTCTATGACAACCAAGAAAAGTAAGATAAATCTTTCTTGGCTTACTGGAACCAAGAAAACTTAGATCAATATTTCTTGACCAATTATTTCTTTCAAATTTTTGTATTCTTCTTTAACATTTTCACATTGCCGGTTAGAAATAGTTGTTAGATTGAGTTATATTTAGCACATTCATAATTGTAGTTTGAATTCTTATATGGAAGGTATCCGTGTTGATATTGTATTGGAACTAACATGAACATAGGTGAAAACATAAATTCTTATTTACCTACCCTATGTGTTATCATTACCGTGAAATGGTATCCTGCAAATTTCACCGTCTATGTATCTTTATAACTATAGCATGCATGAAACTTAACAATGGATATTTTTCCCTCTCTTGTAAAGATATAAAAAAACTAGATATAACCCAAGAAAAGGTAACTAAATGTTGTTAATTCCCTTGATTGCAATAATAAATCTATAAGAAGTGGAGGCAATTCATTGCATCTTGTGAATGACCCAAATCCAAGCTATGCACATGATCATATGGTGTTATGGGAAAGTAAGAGGATTTTTTCTATGTTCGTTTGGGTTCAAACATTAATGATGCTTGTTTTGATAGGAAGGTAGGGAAGTCCATCCGCGAAAGGGTTTAAATTTTGTATTTTTATGGAGTTCAATTTATTAAGGGGATGATGCACAATCATAAGCTCCTTTAAAGACACTTTATGTCCATATAAAACTGAAAAAGCCACAAACCTATGACTTCAAGAGGCAATTAGAGGTACTTGCATAACAAATTTTAAAATGATGTAAAAAGACAAAATATAGGTAATTGAATATGCTTTCATAATATATAAATTTTACTTTTAGAAATTTTGTGTAGTTATTTCCAAATTTTGTTTTTCTAAAATTGGATTTTTCAATTTTCAGCACAATATAACATATATATATGTGAACATGTAGCACTATATGAACTAATTGATAATTTTTTTAAATATTTTTTTTACATATGTAGAGTACATCTTGTACTAGTGCAACATAATGTTTCCAAAAGTATTCATGATGTTCTCATTTTTTTATGATTTATTGAAGTAAAAAAACCCTAGAAAATGACGTATTTTACGTGTGCAGCACTTTAGGTGCATAAATTAATGAAATCTTGAATTTTTTATATGAGTGTATAGAGCTCTCTTTCTTCTGGTGCACCATATATTTTGTTTGATAAATGGTGAAGGAAGTCAAAAGTTATAGTAGAAACAATAGAACATTGCATTTTGGAATCCTTAAATCTGGTGGCACAAAAAAGTGAACCTTACTTGATGAATACCCACATGGAAATAGAGAAAGACCTTTGTATTTTCGACAAAAGTTGTATGTAGAATTTATACTTCACAAGAATTTCAATTAATTTGACATTTTTGAGTTCCAGGGGGTGGGAGGAGGGATTCCCCAAGATAGAGAGCATGACAGTGTTGATCCCAACTATGTATGCTTCACTCCTCTCCCTAGAACCCCCTCTCCCCCTCCTGTGTTTTTATCCTCCTACACCTAACATGTTGGATGAGACATGGGAGGCATTCCTACAATTGGTAGAGATGTTGGTTATTCATAGCACTTTTGTTGAGATCCATACAGTTGGGGGCTCTTCTAAGGGGGTCATCATCTCCATCTAGTGGTGGTTAGGAGGCACATAATGGGAGTCATAGTGATGAGAAGTCATCTGGTGGTGATCATGAGAAACCAAAGACACCCTAAAGAACATTAGATCATTTCACAAAGTGACATATGATGTGTCCTCCATGCTCATCTTATGGTAGCATTTTCTACAGGCCTTCATTGTAGATTCACTCTGGTGGATTTATGGAATATGTAAGTTCATTATTATTTTAATACTTTATTATATTTTAAATTACAACTTTGATTTGTTTAAAAATTAGTATTATATTACTTTGTTGACATATTATAATCACATGTGTAGCTAGAATCGCAGCATATTCCTCCATAACAATTTGGTATTTCTCAAGAGACTGAAGTAAATTCAATAGTAAATGTTACATACAATTTTGTTTTATCGCCATTGCAGGTAATGTAAATATTTTTAATTTACCATCATTTACCATATTTATATTAATGGAAGGAAGAATATATGTAATTTTTGATGTGATTTATTAAATTGTTGACGTGATATTTTTTATGCATGGTGCTACAAAAACTGCTATGAAATCCACACTCAATGTTTTTGTAGAGACTCAGTAGGATGTGTCGATAAGGTTTGACATACCTTTGAATGCATCATTATTTATTTTTCGATATTTAATATGCAAGTTGTTTGATGGACTCCTGTTTGTTGGTATCGCATACAACTTGTGGATGAAGAGGTGCATTAAGAGACATAGGAATCATAGACTAGTGGTGAGTCTCTTGTGACTACCTCGTAGCTGGATTCCTCGCACTTGGATGGCTTGCAACATATTCAACTAGAGGAGGATGCATGATCGAGAGGCTCACCTCATATGACACCTATTGTGACATGCACTTATTCATGTTCGGTGAGTATAAATGATTTATGTTATTGCAATTTTAATAAGTGTACATGAACTTGTTTGTTTGTTAAACGTTAAATAAAATTTGAATTATTTTTTGTGTCCGAATTCCTAAGATGAGCACTGATTCATGGAAAATGAGTCGACTATCTTCCTTGATCTTAGGAAAGAGAAAGATTGATTTTGCAGAGGATTTTGCTAGAGCTGACACTAGTGGAAAATGAAAGATTAGTGACCAGGAGACCAAAAATTTTGGTCACCACAATTTTTTTCAAGGGATAAATGACCAAAATTGATAAATTTAAGTGAGCTAACTAAAAAAGACTAAGATAAATTACCACTTTTGGTCATGGGATAAAAAACAACTAAAAACGACCAAGATAAATGACCAAATTTGGTCACAGGATATTTAGACTAAAAATGACCACATAACAATAGGTCATTTATTTGGTCATTTTTAGTTGTTACTCCAACAATGAAAAAATTACAAATTTGACAATGAATTTGTACATTTTTAAGGGGGTCTCTGAATCCATCTTCAGTGTTAGAATTTAGTAAATTCTAACATATATATAATATATATTTACACGTCCCTATATTAACAAAATTGAATCAATGAAACTCAGTTATATGTTAATTTGGACATGACCTTGGCATATAAAAAAACCCACTAAAACTTGGCATATAATGTTAATTATAAGGCTAATTTGCATGACCTTGGCATATAAATATAGTTTTTATAGGCTAATTTGGACACGACCTTGGCACATTGGCATATCATTATAGTTTTTATAGGCTAATTTGGACACAACCTTGACACCTTGGCATATAATTATATTTTTTATAGGATTTTTACATGACCTTGGCATATAATTATATAAGTTTTCATAAGGCTCAACAAGACCGCTAGTGGAAAAAACCAAAGCAATAAAACATATGGGTGATATGAATAGTGTCATAATTTGCAAGTTATAATTAACATGTGTTAGGGTGATGTACTATGCATATAATCAGATCCATAATGTATCGACATTGTGCATTACCAGTCCCCAACATGATGAAGAGTGATGTGGGGAAGAATATGGGAGGGTAATACAAGAGTTTAGTAGTAAAGGTCCCAGATCTGAATCTACCCCACAGAATTAAGTCATCAATATCTCTTAAAAAAATACCTAAGTTGTTAAGATGATGTGTAAAAGTATTACACTATTGTGTCTGTGTGTCGTTGAGTCCCAAATCCATATCACATAGCCAATAAGTGCCACATGTCTCCAAAGAGTTCTATTTTCTAAAGTCATTCAAAAAAATGTAACCATTGAAATATAGATGTGAAATAAGGTCATTAGTGAAAGTATGAATATAAGGCTCGCCAATGATTGGGTCAGTTCCCACCACAATTTTATGACCATTTCCAACTCTCCAAGTCAGCCATTTTTTGATTCAATTAAATTGTCTCATGAAACTGAGCCAGAAAAAGGAGCTATTAGCTGTCGACTTATAGCCACTTAACCAATATTCCACAAATTTTACTTTGACATATTTTTTCCTGATGAGTAGCCCCCAGAAACCTCGACTATTAATGGCCTTCCACCCACACTTGAGACTTAATGCAATATTAGACCAAAGGGGATTCCTAATGCCCCAGCCACCAGCAGCTATGGGTATAAGAATCCTATCCCACTTGATAAGATGAATTTTGTCAATTGAACTGGTTCCATACAATAGGAATCTTACAATCAATTTTATGAGGTTGTTGGTCATGATAGAAATAGGGATTTGACCCAAGGAAAACCAATAAATAGTTATACTATTTAATACATAGCTGATGAGTGTCACTCTTCCCCCCAAGGTAAGCCACCTGTGGCTCTAGTTGGTAATTTCTATTTTCCACATTCTTAATCAACCAATGCCAATCAGATATCCGATAGCAATTAGGTTTTAACATATAACCCAAATACTTGAAGCCAAGGAATAAAGGAAAACTATTAATAGGGAAGATATCCAAGATCTAATGAGTTTTCTCACTATATTCATTAACACATAGCACACAAATCTTGTCTAAGTTGATCTCCATACCCGAAGCCCTACAAAATAGATCGAAGAATCCTGATATGACCCTCCATTCAATAACAGTGCCACTACCAAAAAGGATGACAAACACCAGACTTTGTTTCCAAGAAACAATAATACTACAATAGATGTTATGCCTAGACCCTAGTAATCAGATAAGTATACTAACATGATATATTGTAGACTCTAGGAATTAATAAAACACCGAAGAAAACTTTGATATGTTTCAAAAATGAGAGAAAATTTTGTGTATATAATATAAGTTTGTGTGATGAAAGCAAGTCTAGGAAAATAAGTGAAAATAAGTTACATCAAAGTTCTAAATCACCACATAAGTGAAAATACCCCCAAAGTCAAGGAAATGAAACCCCCAAAAAAATTTCAATATCTTATAAAATGAGAGAAAGTTGTGTGTATGTAGAAAATATAATTTTATGTTCTTGACACATTATCTATAAAACAAACTTATATTATATACACACAAAAATCGCTAAAAATAACTACAAAAAGCGTTTGCTGATTTGCACCTCATTGCCATAAATTATGAAAGAATGGATAAATCAATTTGAGAAACATGGATATGTTTAGTTAGTTCAGGACATTTGTATTATTTTTTTAGTATGGGACTCAATTGTACATTCATTTGGATACTTTCGACATAGGTTTCCATTATGTACTATGGCACGATGTGTTATTTTACAATGCATAGATATTTTATTTAATCTTATGTTTTTAGTATGCATGCTTGAGTATGGATGGTATGAATAGAAATCCTATTGTTTGCGTGAATTTTGTTGTTGTATTTTCACTTTCTCTTATGCCAGAAGGATTTGCACTTTCTCTTGTAGTTGGATTTGCACAAGCTCTTTTTGTGTGTCCATTTATAGGATCTAGAACGAGGTAAAAGATACATGATTTTGGAACAAAAAATGTATTCAAATATAATGTTGTTATGGGATCTATACATTTTTTCTTATCATACATTGAAATTTACAGGCCACTAGGTTATCTTCAAGGTAAATAATTAGTATGGAGTCATTGCTCAGGGTTTACTTTATCATCACATTCACTTCTACCACAAACGGTGTGGAAATATGAACATGTTTCACCTTAACCCTACACCTAATTCTATTGCATGATGATCCATGATTGTTCATCTCTAGACAATGTGTGGACAATGTAAGGAGGCGATTTCACCATAAGAAATATTAGTGTTATGATTTGCACAAGTGCTCTAATCTATAGACAAGTATGCAATATTGCTATGGTTTCCTTTGTCCTCACATCCACTTTTAGCACAAGTGCATCTATAGATTGAATATGCCTCTCACTAACCCTAATTCTAATTACCGTACTTAATGATCCACTATCGTTGATCTCAATAGAGCTCAATTGTACTCTAATTTCCAAGCGATGCCTTGTTGTCATTGTGTCTTTTGAATTGCTTCTTACACTTGTACTATTGCAACCATTAAGTGCAAAACTGTTTAAAATACATATATGTGGACTTATATGTAACATTCAACATTTGGGATTAAATTTTTCAAATGTAAGTGGAAGAAATTTCAAAATGGTTTCCACCAAGTGTTCCTTGATCTAACACTATTTTGTTATAAAAAAGAGAATAAACATTGGAAAAGTCAATGAGAAGAAAATGTACATTGGAAAAGTTTATTTATTAGAATAGGTTATTGCATTTTGTCATATATGAGCTCATATCTAAGCATACTATCTATATCACATGCCAATGTCTAGACTCTTGAACGATTTCTCTTTAGTGATGTTTTAACATCATGATAAGTAGGAACACATCATTAGTCCATGTTTATACATATAAAAATTGAATTGGATTGAGAAATAAATGAAGAAATATGACATATTGTAAAAAAAACACAAATACAATATTGTCTACATACTTTATTACAACATCTTTAACATGTATTATCTTTATAATAAGGTTGTATATGTGTACAAAGTCCATATTTATATAATAAAAAGATACACATGTGGCCTACTCTTAGGGTTAGCGTTTTTGTTTCTTATTTTTATAAATAGGAATTCCCCCCAATTTTTATGCATTTTGCTACACTTTAGCATTACCACAATCAATTTGAAGTTGTTATTCCATTGAGATGTATTCCTTGATTATTATAGTATAGAAGGTCCTAGACAACCATAGTGAGTGAAGGATGCTAGACTCTTATGTTTATGTGTTGATTTCCCCATTTATTTAAAAGTGTAGTTTCATTTCATATCCAAGAATGCAAAAAGTGGTATCAAAGCTTAACTCAAGATTCATTTGTGGTGTGCATAATTTCTTCTTTTTTCAAGAAAAAAATCGGGAAAAGAAAATGAAATTCTTTGATAGCCATGCTTAATTAGGATAAGGTATATGAGTGCTTCAAGTTATTCACAAAATGAATTAAAGGGTTGTTGCAACACTAACTGGAGGGGGGAAGAACATGGATCATGTAAACCTGCAATACTGCTTCAACACAGATCATGAAAAAGTGCAATTAAAAATTTAGAACTTTACAACCTATTCTATCTCTAGAAACCAAATTTAGAAACTATATCAACCTAATCTAGCCCTATAAACATTAATATAACCCTAGAAACCTAATTTATCCCTTGAAATAGTAATCTAATTGTAGGATCCTAATATAGCCCTAGAAACGCAAAGCAATGGCTAGAAACCTAATATATCCCTAAAAACACTAATGTAACCACATAAACACCAATATAACCATAGAAACGAAGTCTATCCCTAAAAAACCTAGAAACATAATCTATGTTAAAATTTCTTCTTAATACTGGATCAAAATTGATATAAATTCTTTTAAAAACATCTCTAGATATAAATTGATATGTAAGGCTAGATCAAAATTATGTAGTTGAATATGGTTGTAAGCCCTAATGTTATACTTTAACACCATGCTATGATTCTTATCCTATTGAGGGGGGTTACCATTGCCCATTGTTGCAAGTATAAATTAATTTTGCAATACCTTGCACTATTGCACAATTTCCCACATGTTCCCCTTTTCATTTGTTTTCCTCATTTATCTGTTGAACTTTAGCATTCAAAACATGACTCACTTATCTCCTTGCTTGGATTCCACATATCAAAAAATAGTAGTGTATACAACACTATTCATCTCCAATACAACGATTAGATAATTCCAAAGAAAACAACCACACATAAAATCTAAAGCAACTATGTGAATTCTCTCTCCGATGTGATCAAATTTTCTTTTTTTGAATTTGTTAACAATGGCAAGGAGGCTTTGATTGTACAACACTAGCCTCACCTAATTTTAAACTAAGAGCCTAAAAGACAATGGAAAAACAAAACAAATCTAAGTTGCACACCCACAAGATTGGGGCTAAGCCACTAAAATGACTTAAATAACCATATAAAGTGAAATTAGACATTCATAACTTTACAACTTTTAATTTATCCCTCAAAACCATATTTATAAACCTAACCTATCCCTATAAATGTATTCAATCCCTATAAACACTAATATAACCCTATAAACCTAATCCACGCTTAGAAACCCTAGAAAACTAAACTAGCCCTAGAAACACTAACCTAAAACTAGAAAACTAATCTAGAATCCTAGAAACCTAATCAAGCCCTAGAAACCCTAAAAACATAAAGTATCCCTAGAAACAATAATCTAACCCTAGAGAACTATATCCCTAGAAACCTTAGAGACCCAATCTACCCCTATACTAATCTAACTCCATAAACATAATATATCCCTAGAAACACTAATATAACCGTAGAAACCTAATATACCCCTAGAAATACTAATACAACCTTAGAAACCTATTCTAGCCCTAGAAATGCTAAAAACAATGAGTTATTTAATCCCTTGGCCTTTATCACCAATACCTTGGCCATTATAGTTTATTTGAATCATTGATATGAATACATGTACTTGGTATACAATTATAAACTACCAAAATAATCACTTTCTATATCAAAATGAGAAATATCAGTAAGAAGTTACCTCATATCCCTTAGTCATGCTGCAACCATCAACTATCAAAGTTCAAGGATTTCCTCTTCCTTAAATCACATAAACTTCTAATTTCATATTTTTTGAATCACCAATACGAATGCTACTTTTTCATGTGGAAATCTAATCCCAGGGCTTACATGTACAACAAAAACCCTAGTAGTAATGAGAGAAATCCCTAGAATCATACAAGAACAATCTCTCCAAGAACATATAAAATTATGTAATTGCAATTCCTTGTGCAAAAATTGCAATGTCTATCACTGAGCCAAACCCTAGCTTCTAAAATCATGAAACAAGACAATATGCAGGTCTTGGACCCACACAAGGGGGAACCCCTAATATTATTTTGATGTCCCAATTCCAATTTATTTGATGGTTCATTGATTTGATCAATGGTCATCATTTTATGGCCCATTTAAACTTTCCTCCTGTAGGATTTCAAGGAAACTCATTGAATCTTTGTGGGGACGTTGGAATTTGATATGGGAAGTGTTGAATTATTGCAACTTTGAAGAATATTCCAAATATATTTTGTGGTCCCCAATGTTCCTATGGGGAGAATTACTAAGAGTCATGAGGAAGTCCCCTCCATTGTAAGTTGGGTCATTAGTACCCTTCAAAATGTATTCTTATATTAGGTTAACCTAGTTTTGGTTACTCGAGCCTACACGTTTACTCGAGCCTACATGACACGGTTAAATATTAAGTGAACGAAAGAATATAAATAGAGGTGAGGCGCTCCTCATTTGGAGCACTCTCACACTCACGTGTGTAGCGCATAAGAGAGAGAGAGAGAAAGAGTTGTAGATGGAGAAGGAGGAGGATCAGACTTTTGGGTTTTACCTTTTTGGGCCATCTATATTGAGGAAGCTTTTGCTGGGATTTTCCCTTTAGGGTTTTCCCAAGATAAATCTTTGTGTTATTTTTGTGTGGTTGTGCTTGTCTATCTTTGAGTGATATTTTGGATTATGTTTATGCTGTTATGATGCTAAATGTTTTAATATCTAATATAACCATTAAAAAATTAACATGGTATCAGAGCCACCCTAAAAGAAGTAATTGTGCAGCCGAAACAATGCTACAGCTACAACTATTGAAGATTAGGGTTTCATGCTTGAAAACCCTAAAATACTAAAACTAGTAGTTTTGGTATATTCTCTATATCTCAATATTGGAGAAGGATCAGGAGCCGAAACTTTCACAGTCTGAAGATAAAATCCTGATGCACACTTTGTAAAAATTTTAGCCTCAAATTCCCTATATTCTAGGAGATATGATTCCTCCAAGTTAGGGTTCCAGCCTCTCTAAGGCTTCAACCTTAAACATGTGACCTAGGGAGAATTGTTATATCTCGGGCTACGACGGTCCAAATGAAATTTCTCAAGATGTTCTAGAAAGGGAACATATTTTAATTTCTGTGGTAAAATGTTCAGACCCCGAATGTGAAATAGTGACATGTGGAACTCAATACAATTTTTCTCTTCTGAACAGTCCTGAAATAAGTCACCGTGGGAAAACGCGTATAAGTCCCAATTGGTAAAAAATATTATGCTCTAACCAGTGGAATTGGAAAGAGGACATGCCAAGATAACTTAGTTCAAAATTTCAGACATAGATAAGTATTAATTTCAGAGATACCGCAGAATAAATATCAAACATTCTTCAAAAGAAACTAAAGGAAACTAGGGCATCAAATATTTTGCAATTCTGATCATAGTTTTGGGAAAATGAATATGCTGCTCAACTTGCCTTCAGGAGACACGTCTTTCTATCCAATCAAATCTAAAAGATTCCAAGTTTTGAAAAATATGGTTTCTATGACAAACCCTAGATCATCGAGACTTGGAACTAGGACAAACATCTCAAACCGGTAACAAATAATATTTTTCCATTTACATTTGAGGTTCTGATTTCAAAATGACCTAGCACCCCATCTTGATGACAATATTGGTAAAGCTGAAAAAATTTCGAGCATGGAAGCATAGGTAGTTCTTGAATAAAATGAATTGGACACCTACATAAGTGAGGTTCCAGTTCCAAAGGGAGATGAGGCTAAATCCTTACACAAGAAGAAACTCGGCTCATAATAAGAGAAGAGAAGATGGGAGCAACTAAACATCAAGCACTCACAATTCAAAGAAAATCCCTCAAGCGATGAGGAATATGAAGAACCTCTTATCCATATTAGCATTTGGATAAGAAATGATGATGTCATGAATGAAGAATATGATGAAGCAGAAGGATCAAGAAGGAGTCTATAAAAGATAAGTATTCAATTATCATTTCATGCATTTGATAATATTAAGTTGATGTATTATGCTAGTGATGGGTGAGTAGCTCATGGTGACATACAACTCTCCATTCCTACTTATCTATACTGAAACCTCTTTGCTGACATATTGGATTAGTGCACAATCTCAATGATGTCATGGTAGAGATGGAAGGCATCTAGAAAGTTTTCATGAGATATGGATGGATGTTGTATTGGCTAAATAGTTGCATGTTGCATAAGAATTTGTTGTTGTTCATATGTTTTATGAAATGGTTCTAACCATGCTACTGGTGCATTTGAATTTTAGGAAAGGTCCCGTACAACCACCTACAAGAAAAGGAGGATGATACTTGCTCCAAATAACAAGTGATTAAATAATAATAATAATAATAATTCAAGATTCACTCCAATAAACATGAACCTGAAGCTCCCAGGGTCAGAGACACCATGACAAAATAAAGAGATTCAGAAAGTGGTAGATCCACCTCGAAAGATGAAGACCACCTTGGGTATGAGAGATAAATCAAGATTAAGAAAAGTATGGTGAGACTTCTGAGAGGCCTCGTGTTATGGAGAGAAATTCCTATGGATTGGGGTACCACAACAGACAGCTAGACTCCAGAAATCAATATTTCCCACTATGCAATAGAAATAAAATGTCTAACACTAAAGGATCGGACCTCGTACCTTATTCTGGACGGTTGAAGTAGATCCCCGTTGAGCTTTCCAACTTCAGCTTGAATTGATGTATTACTTTCTCAACAAGTAAACAATACAAGCATACTATATATCATGGTGTTAGATCTATTCTAGCATATATAATCAATAATGTAAAAACATTTGACATATTCCAATGGATACAATATTCATTCAAATACACAATATTGGACAGGAAAAGATAGTTCTTATTAATATAAATCAGAGATTACAAGTGACAACCTCTGATGACACGTCTGCGAATCGGAGAAACTGAATCCCCTACTTGGGCCTCCACCACTTCAATCCTCCATCACTTAGATAGCAAGCTTACTAGCAAAAGGCAAGCTTGGGAAGAACACAAAAGTGCTCCAAGGGACAAAGGGATGCAGACTCAAGCATAAGTTCTAGCAACAATGGACTATAGTTTCATTGCTCTCAATTCTCTCTTATGCTTTCAATGTACCAAGGGGCTCCTTATATAGCTTTTCAAAGGGATAATGAAAGGTCGAATCTGTGCGATCTCAAGGCATATGGAAGGCCAGAAGTCATATGAGTCGGATCCATGTCAAGGAAAACTCCAAAAGTATTTGGATTATGCACACATCCCGATGTACATGATTATAGGGGTCAAATCCATGTATGTACACGGTTATCGGGTTAAAAGCCGCATATATAATTTTTCTTATGTTTTTATGGATGATCAAGGACACATCAAAAGACAAAAAGTAGTCCATAGGGGCTAATGAGTCTGCAGTGAGACGGGGGAAGGCCATACAATGTGTGATTCACTTAGGGTGGTGAAATCCACTATAACAGATGCCCCCTAATGTATGAGATCAGAGGGGTTATACGATGGCCGAAATACATTATAAGTCCATCCCAGAAGTGGAGTGATGAAGGGTCCCAAATGGAAGACCAGCCACCCCATTAGCATAGTACAATAATACAACTCTGCATACAACTGCAAATACATATAGCAGTCCCGGATACATAAGAGTATAATGGCCATGAATAGGCATGAAACATGATAGAACATATGTGGTCATCGCCATGTACAATATACATAGATCATAATCTCCATGATGAAGATATACAAAGGACCATGATCTCCAAAAAGGCTGAAGATATACAATAGATCAAGATCTCCATAATGGCTGGAAATGTTTGACATACACTGGAACAAGTCATGAGAGCTGAAATCTCATGAACACTGGCACGATCAAGGAGGTAGCATATAAGAGATGCCACCAATCTGGAAGGTCTTCTACACAAACCGATACGAGTACATGTCCTACTATGCAGATAGAGGTGTCGAGGTCAAACATAGTAGTCCATTGTTTGATTACCGGTCATTGATGTATACCGTTAACAGACGCGAGATCACCCACCGATAATGAAAATGGGAATCAAGGTACTAGAGTGCAAACTAACAAGTGTGAATAAATGTGTTGAGGTGAAACACTTGAGAGAATCTATCGATCAGGGGACATTGATGTATTCCCAAGAAACTGTCGATTGCGAGAGAACCTGCCACTGATGACTGCAAGTCTCAAGGCACTCAAAATGACTCTAGACTCCAATCCCAGAATAAATGATCTGAAGTTGATGATGAAATCCGTTGGAAGGAGGGAATTAAGGCATCCCCCATCATCCAACACGAGGTACTTAGCAAAGCTGTATAATGTGGAAGGACTCGATCATAAGGTGCATGAACCAGTAACTGTACCAGGAATGGCCGACATGCAAAGTCAAGATAACTGAGGAATGGCCAACTCAGGTTTCAACTTCCTTCGAATAGGAGCATAGTGGCGTATGGTGACTGAATGAAGGTAGCATAGACTCGATATACAAACTGGGACATATTTGTGACGTAGGAGGCATCAACAGACGCTCCATAGGGACTGGAAGCTTAACCAGTCGATGGAGATAAACTCAGATAAACGAGTACAGCTCCTAAAGTCAAACTATAACCCAACCAATGGATGTGATATACAGTGCTCTGTTCGAAGGCGACACGACTCGACAGCTGCCAAAGATAATATCTTTTCTTGTCCGGCTTTTTGGTTTTTTGATTTTTTTGGACTTTTTCAGTTATTTGAAAATCTTGAAAAAAGAATAAACTAGATTTATAGTTACAAACTAGGAGGAGACGAGTGTCATAGGGGAAAACAAACTAGTTACAAAAAATGGAACATACCTATGCTCAATGCAAGGATACATGTGCAGGATATCGACACTCGGGGGCAAATCCCCTCCCGGTAAAAAGGGAAATCAAGCTGCGAAGGATATAAAAAATGGCTCTGCATGGCTAGACGTGAGACAAGATCGGGCTATATGGCTGAAACACACTGTCAGGGGAGCCAACATAAAGCTCAATAATACAGGCAAAGCTCATGATAATGCATTCACAACTTGACATAGGGGGAGTCCCAAGGAAATGGCCAGCATAAAGTTCAAGAGGAGTATGAAGCTTTTGCTCAAGGACATGGAGGGACTAAAAGGGACTCCCGAACCTAAGAGAGGACTCACAGCATGGGTGCCAAATGAAAAAGGGAGCTAACTAGGGCACCCATGTATAGGAAAGCTCTACCATTCAAATAGTACCACTTCTAACAGCAGCATGAAGGTTTTGTGATACCATGGATTGGGTTCGTACCTAAGGTTAAGATGGAATCGTCATAAGGCAATGCATAAGTGGAAGTGGATGTGAAATCCAAACCTATATGCCAATTCAGACATAATACCTGTGCTTGGTACGAATAGGTCAAAACCTTGAAGAGAGTGTACAAAAACTGGACCCTACATGACAACCATATTAGTCCAAAACAACCCAAAATAGTCAATAAAGAATCCAAACTATAGAATATAGGGGGGAATGATCATGACAACAGCACCCAAAGGAAACAATGCAGTGAACGGTGGGACATAAAAAGGAAAGTAAGGTGTAGACCCAACGTTCACGCATCCACTACCACCCCCATGAGGGTGACCACCGGTGTAAAGACCGAGCCAAGGGAGTCAACATCCTCTACAAATGGAGTAGAGGGAAGAATGTGACCACTTCAAATATATGAGCAAGGTAAGGGGTTGTGATTCCCTCAAGTCTGACACTAGGGTCCGTACTAGGATCAAGGACAGGTGATAGGATACCAGGCATGCAAAAAATAAAAGGACCCAAACTGAAGAGAGCATAAATATAATCAAGTAACCACGATCCCAAAGGCCAACTCGCGCACAACGAGCATACTCCTAAGAAAATATATAGCCAAAATACAAGCAAGCCAAGGGAAATATATGTGAGCTCCCAAATGCAGTAGGTATGTCTCGCCTAGGAGAGGCTAGAAACTTCCATACACTACAAGCGGAGGTACGTAACCAATTATAGTGGCCCTCAGCTTCAACGCGTAAAGCAACTGTGCTGTCCGACCCCAACCTGGCCAAGACACCTGCAGAATAACCTCTACAAGTACCCCCTCGATATCCTAGGTAAGGTCACTAAGGTCACCTCAATATAATCAAAGCTCAGGCAGGCAGTCGCAGGCGCGATTGACCGTATGGGCAGGGTAGCAAAGCCTGAAACTCTCGAAAGAGCCCCTAGATACGAATACAATCCTGGAAATATCTCCAGTGCTACTCAGTTATGACTAGGGGTCATCCCAATCAATAAATGCTCACACTTCCTCGTGCTTAACTCCCATTTGAGAGGAGGATCCTAAGAACGATGGTTATACCAAGGATTTCACACACTCCCTGGACAGACACCTAGATGTTGTTTTTAGTGATCTTGGAGAATTAACTTACAATGAACTATTCCAAGATCCTAAAACCTAAGCTTGTTGGTGCAACCTAGAAAAGAAAAGAGTGTAATTCATTTTATTTAGCATTGATTTTAGTTGGCTGTAATTACTCAAAGGGAAATGGTCGTGCAACTAGTAATATGAAGACTCAACAGTGAAATAAATATGCACACCATAACAAACAATGCTAAGTGCAATCTTTGTCAAATGAAAAATAGGGTATTCCACTACATGAGATGTATATATATTCCTTTCTGAATTCCAATGCAATCCTTCCTATATGAAAGCCTAAGAACAACTCTCATCCAAGCAATCCAATGCAAGTACCTCCTCAAATCCATATCTAAGATGCAACTAAGAGTGCAACTACTTTGTATTTTTCAATATAAAAGAATGAAAAATGCAATAAAAGTCATCTAAAACTATCAATCTTTCCAGCAAGTATAAAAGACAAGCCCAGCAAGACACCAAGACAAAAAGAGTAATGCACTAATGGCAAAACAAAAAGGAAAAATGACTAAAACTAATTTCAAAGAAAAATCAATGAAAAAGTGGTCTTTGGTCACAAAAGAAGCATTCAACAGAAAACATCAAACCCAAGGAAGACCCAACCACACTCACAACCCACCCAACAACTTCCCACCACATCAAACTCACCAAAAGGGAGGATGTACGCGACTGTTTCAAGAATAGCTGCGTATATACGCAGCTTTTGGCCAAAAACCCACATGGAAAGGCACATGTACGCGACTTTTGGCCAAAAACCTATGCATATGGGCATATATATAAGCATATATACATGAATTTTGGCCAAAAACCCACGTATATAGGCATATGTACGCGACTTTTGGCCAAAAACCTGCTTATACAGAGAAGGCAGTGGTAAAAAGCAGGCCAAGGGTCAAACAAATAAAGGGGAGTGTAAATGGATGAACATACTATAAAATGCAACCTAGAAGCAAGGAGAAACAAAGAGCAAGTCAATAATATCAAGCCCATTGTACCGATAAAAACCCCCAAAGGCAAAATGACTAGGAAATCCCTAGCAGAGTTGCCAATTCTGTTACGGAGAGAAATTCCTATGGCTTGGGGTACCACAACAGACAACTAGACTCCAGAAATCAATATTTCCCAATATGCAATAGAAATAAAATGTCTAACACTAAAGGATTGGACCTCGTACCTTATTCCGGACGATTGAAGTAGATCTCCGTTGAGCTTTCCAACTTCAGCTTGAATTGATGTATTACTTTCTCAACAACAAGTAAACAATACGAGCATACTATATATCATGGTGTTAGATCTATTCTAGCATATATAATCAATAATGTAAAAGCATTTGACATATTCCAATGGATACAATATTCATTCAAATACACATTAATGGACAGGAAAAGATAGTTCTTATTAATATAAATTAGAGATTACAAGTGACAACCTCTGATGGCATGTCTGCGAACTGGAGAAACTGAATCCCCCACTTGGGCCTCCACCACTTCAATCCTCCATCACTTAGATAACAAGCTTACTAGCAAAAGGAAAGCTTGGGAAGAACACAAAAGTGCTCCAAGGGACAAAGGGATGCAGACTCAAGCATAAGTTCTAGCAACAATGGACTATAGTTTCGTTGCTCTCAATTCTCTCTTATGCTTTCAATGTACCAAGGGGCTCCTTATATAGCTTTTCAAAGGGATAATGAAAGGTCAAATCCATGCGATCTCAAGGCATATGGAAGGCCAGGAGTCATATGATTCAAATCCATGTCAAGGAAAAATCCAAAAGGATTTGGATTATGCACACATCTCGATGTACATGACTATAGGGGTCAAATCCGCTTATGTACGTGGTTATCGGGTTAAAAGCCGCGTATATCATTTTTCTTATGTTTTTAGGGATGATCAAGGACACATCAAAAGACAAAAATTAGTCCATATGGGCTAATGAGTCTGCAGCGGGATGGGGGAAGGCCATACAATGTGTGATTCACCTAGGGTGGTGAAATCCGCTATAACACCTCGGACACACTCTAGTTGTGTAACACAGTTGGGTGACATCATTGATGCTAACCTCTCCAGCCATGAAAGAAGCTGTGATCAAAGAGTAATAGTTGATCATGGGGAATGATGTCTATGATATGGATTCGAGACTGGAAGGGAAGTTCGTAATGTTTTCCATATGGATTTACAAGAACAAGTGTACAAAGCAAGTTTTGTGGTTTGCATTAGAAATAATATACTATGGCATGATATACTCTATTGAATAGACAAACTTCTCTAGTAGAGGTATATATCGAGCAGAGAACCACCTGTACAAAATATGCTTTGTATGAGATCATAAGGCACCCAGAGAAAAGCACATCTAGGATGTTGACAGATCACCTAGAATGATGAATATTTTAACCTTTTGTACAAGGTTGAAGATGGAAACCTACAGAAGACAACAAGCTCATAGATGGGTGCATGAGGAACTTTTTGACAAAGTTTAAGATAAAGGGATCTTGGTAAACTGAGATAGATACATAGTAGTAGAGAATGCTGCTTGTCACTTTAGTACAAAATGAAGAGGGAAGATGATGCTTTTCTTCAAAGGGAGTGACTACAAAAGATCTTTGAGTTTGACATAGTATGACATGATGGACAACTTCCTGATGGATCAAGAATTCACCAAGAGTAAAGTGGGCCCCAACCTTCAAGGTTGAATCCGGAAGACTAGGATATGCCGATGAACTAACAGGATGATGGAAGAATACCAGAATGATTTTTTGGGATATAGTAGCTAAACCAGAAAGCAAGAGCGTGGTATATTCCAAGTAGACTTACAAGACAAAACATGTTGTTGATGGAAGGAAATATTTGTGGCTAGAGGATTCTCTTAGAGAGAGGGAATTGATTATGAAGAGACACTTGCTGCAGGAAGGAAGGTACACTTCCATTAGAACTATCATGGCACCTGTTTCCATGATGAAGTGGGATCTACACCAAATGGATGTAAAGACAAATTTTCTGAATGGTATGATTGAGGAAGAGGTTTACATTGAACAACCACAAGGATTTGAAGTTGAAGACAGATGGACTCACGTATGCAAGATGAAGAAGGCCTTGTATGGCCTAAAGCAAGCTCCTAGAGCTTGGTATGGAAGGATAGATAGTTTCTTGACAAGCTTGGACTTTACCAAAATTAAATTCGATCCTAACCTTTACCTCAAGGTTGTAGAAGATGAACCTTAATCAGACTATTACTATATATGGATGACCTATTTTTGATAGGGAATGAGAAACATATCACATATTGCAAGAAGAAGCTAGTTGAAGAATTCGAGATGAAAATATATTGGATTGGTGCTTTATTTCCTCAGTTTGAAATTATGGCAGAACTTAGAAGGAACCTTTCTCAATCAGGGAAAGTATGTAGTGGAAATTTTGAAAATATTTGATATGTTGGAATGTAAAGCCATGGCCACACCCATGGATTCCAACTTGAAGTTATTAGTTGATGACTCCTTAGAGTTAGTGGATGTCACTCAATACAGACAGGTTATTGGGTCATTGATATATACCAGATCAGACATTCTTTTTGCTGTGAACACCTTGAATTAGTATCTAGTTCAACCTAGACATGTTCACCTGATAGCTACAAAACATGTGATGCGATATCTGAAAGGGACTATAGAATTTGGTCTATACTATGATGGAAGCCATGAGTACAAACTGTATGGCTATACGAATGCAATTTAAGATAGAAGTGTATCGGACAGGAAAATCACATCAGTTGGATGTTATAGTCTAGGATCTGCTATGATTTCATGGTTTAGCAGGAAACAGTCCAGTGTTACTCTTAGCACAGCTGAAGCATAATATATAGAAGCTTGCTCTGCTAGTTGTGAATCCATATGGCTTGAGATGGATACTATAGCGATTCTATGTAATAACCAAAGTTGATATAACAAAGAACCCTATGTTCCATCGAAGCACATAGATATCTAGTATTTCTACATACAAGATAAGATACAGATGATGATGTTTCAATATTTCCATACTGAAGATACAAATGATGATGCTTTTAGTATTTCTATACTGAAGATACAGATGATGATGCTTTCAATATTCACATACTAGAGATACAAATGATGATAATTCATTATTCACATACTGAAGATGTAGATGATGATGGTTCAGATGATGATGTCACAAGATGATGATTCAACACTGATGTGTTAACAAAGCCTCTGTCTCGACTAAAGTTTGAACACTTTCGAGAAAATCTTGGTGTTGTTCGAAAAGACCTTCCTCAAAAGGGGAAGCAGTGATGTTGCAGTGGGATTGTATCATCCCTGGGCACTTGCCCTAAAGTGATCCAGTGACTTCGGTCTTTGAGAATGAAGCAGGATTGTATCATCCCTGGGAACTTGCCCTAAAGTGATCTGGTGACCTCGGTACTTGAGAATGAAGAGGGATTGTATCATCCCAAGACATTTTTCTAAAACGGATCCGGTGGCTTCAGTCCTTGATAACGTTATGGCATTGCATCATCCTTGAACTTTTGTTCAAAATGTATCCAGAGGCTTTGGTCCCCGTGAATGTGGTGGGATTGCATCATCCTTGAAATTTTGTTCAAAATGTATCCATAGGCTTTGGTCCCCGTGAATGTGGTGGGATTGCATCATCCCTGAAATTTTGTTCAAAATGTATCCGGAGGCTTCAGTCCCCATGAATGTGGTGGGATTGCATCATCCCTGAACTTATGTTCAAAATGTATCCAGAGGCTTCAGTCCTCGTGAATGTGGTGGGATTGAATAACCCCTGAACTTCTGTTCAAAATGCATCTGGAGGATTCGGTCCCTGTGAATGTGGTGGGATTGCATCATCCCTAAACTTTTGTTTAAAATGTATCTGGATATTTCGGTCCCCATGAATGTGGTAGGATTGCATCATCCTTGGACATAGTCCTAAAGTGATAGGGAGTGATTATCCCGTAATTGTATCCGGTGGCCTCAGCTATCGAGAATGTGGTAGGATTGTATCATCCCTAGACTTTAAGTCCAAAAGTGATCCGAAGACTTTCATCTTCATGTTGTAGATTGCAGGTTTTTGCTGATGATGATGATGTTACTGATTGAAAGATCAGAGTGTGATGATGATGATGTTACCGATCAAAAGATCAGAGTGTGATGATGATGATGTTACTGATCAAAAAATAAAAGTGTGATGATGATGATGTACTGATCGCAAGATCAGAGTATGATGATGATAATGTACTAATCGCAAGATTAGAGTATGATGATGATGATGATGCTGATCAAAAGATCAGAGTATGATGATGATGATGATGATGATGATGATGTCGATCGAAAGGTCAAATTTCTACTCATGATTATTGTAAGCAAATTCCACTAGGTGTAAGTAATCTTCCCATTTACCTAGCTACTCCTTTACATACATTCTGAGCAGATCCTCCAATACCTAATTTACTCTTTCAGTCTGTCCATCGGTTTCAGGATGGAAAGAGGTACTAAAGTTTAACATAGTATTTAACCCTTTGAACAAGGATTTCCAAAAGTTGCCTGTAAACTTAGGGTCTCAGTCTAAAATTATCACCTTCGGTATTCCATGCAACCAAAATTTTTTTTAATGAAAATATCAGCAATATTTGCAGCTTTAGAAGTAGTTTTTATGGGTATAAAATGGGACGCTTTACTCAATTTATCAACAACTACCATTATTGAGTCATTTAAGTTCTAATTTCTAAGAAGTCCCGTGATAAAATCAAGGATAATTATCTCCCATTTCCAGCTAGGATTAGGCAATGGCTGAAGTAACCCAGCTGGATGATGATGTTTTGTTTTTACTTGTTGACATTCGAAGCACCTAGCAATGTATTCTGCCAATTCATTTTTCATGTTTGGCCAGAAATAGTCCTTTCTTAGCATGGTTATGGTTTTCTGATAACCTGGATGCCCTGAATAAGGATTTTTATGAACTTCATTTAAAATTAACAGCTTAATCTTAGGTACATTAGGTATTTATAATCTATCTTTATACAATAATAATCCTTTTTCGTTCAAGCTGTACCTTGTACTTAGACTTTCTATTAAATTTTCTCTTACCTTTTCTTGTAATTTATGATAATTTTCATCTCGTTCTATTCCATCTTCTAATCATTCTTCCAATTCTATCTTATAATTGCTAATGGTTGTTGTAAAATTCAGTTTTCCATTTCTACTTAATGCATGAGCAACCTTATTCTCCTTTCCTTTAATATGTTGAATTTAAAAATCGTATTCACTAAGAAAAGCTAGCCACCTAGATTGCCTAGAATTCAAGTTAGGTTTATCCAACAGATATTTCAATCATTTATTATCTGTCAGTAATATAAACTTCCTTCCAATTAAATGATGATGCTACATTTTCAAGGCATGTATGACAACAGCTAACTCTAAGTCATGGGTCACATAATTTTTCTCATGAATATTCAGCTTCCTAGACTCATAAGCAATGACGTGTCCTTCCTGAGTTAAAAATCCAACGAACCCGTCATTGCATGCGTCAATACATACTATAAAATATTTATTAGGGTCAGCAATTCTTAGAATTGGTGCAGTGGTTAATACCATTTTTAACTTTTCAAAACTGTTTACACACTTTTGATTCCAATCGAATTTCTTCCCTTTCTTATGCAAAGAGATTATAGGATTTGCAATTCTTGAAAACCCTTCGATGAATCTTCGATAATAACCAGTAATCCCCATAAATGATCGGGCATCAGTTACGTCTTTTGGGAATGGCCATTCCTCGATTGCCTTTATATTTTCGGGGTTGACATAAATTCCTTCTTTAGTCACCACATGACCCAAATACTGAATTTTATCCTTAAAGAAGTCACATTTACTAAATTTTGCATACAGTTGATGTTCTCGTAACTCATGTAAGAACATTTTTAAGTGTTCTTTATGTTCCTCTTCAGACTTTGAGTAAATTAACATGTCGTCAATAAATATGACCACAAATTTATCCAGATATTTATGCATTACATTATTCATCAGACACATAAAAATAGCTGGGGCATTAGTAAGCCCAAATGGCATAACGACAAACTCGTGATGACCATACCGGGTCCTAAAAGTTGTTTTAAATATGTCTTCATCCTTGATTCGGACCTAGTGGTATCCATATCGTAAATCAATCTTTCAGAACACCGTTTCTCCACATAGCTGATCAAACAGATCATCTATGCGGGGTAACGAGTATCTGTTTTTGATAGTCATTTTATTCAATTGACGGTAATCTATACATAGTTGTAGAGTTCCATCATTCTTCTTAACAAAGATAACATGTGCCCCCTAGGGAGACACACTGGGTCTAATGTAATTCTTATCAATGACCTCTTTTAATTGTGACTTAAGTTCATTTAATTCCAGTATATTCATCCGATAAGGGGCTTTTGAGCTGGGCACTGCACCAGGTACCAGCTCAATAGTAAAATCTAATTCTCGTTTCAAAGGCAGTCCTGGAATTTCTTCCAGAAATACATTTGAATATTTCGTTACGATCGGAATATCTTCCAATTTTAATTTATCTCTGTTATTAGTATCTTCCTCATTAATTATTGTTACAGCAAAAGCTTTACAGCCTTTCCGAATAGCTCTCTTAAGCTACAAAGAAGAAACCTGCCTCATGGCTATTTTCCTAGGGATTCCTTTTATATTTATTAACTTTCCATCGTTATTTATGCAAGTAAAAGTTTCATCAAAGCAATTCAGGACTACCCTATGCTATTCTAACCAATCCATACCAATTTACATGTCATATGAACCTAAAGGTAACACATTGAGCTTAACAGAGGTTTCAAACTGATCCATAGTTACTGCACAATTCTTAACAAAGCTAATTACTTTTCTCTTTGCACCAGCAGCTAGCTGAACTAACCAAGATCTTGCAAACTTTTCAACTGAAATCTTACACTTTTCTACTAAATTAGGAGAAATATAACTTAAACTAGCTCCTCGATCGATTAAAATAGATATAGGTATTTGATTTAGGTTACCTTCCACTTCCACCATGGAAGTTTGATAATTTGCTTTCATGTTCTCCAATGCTGCATTGATATTGGGAATTGTCCTCACTAGATCACCAATCCTCATCTCCTCCTGTATTGTGTATATGTTGCTAACAGTCTTCTTTTGATTGAGGCAAACTGATGCATAATGCGGACCATTACATTCCCAACACTTTATTGGTTCCTTTCATTCAAAATTCTCAGTATAGTTACTGTGGTTGTTAGTAGATTCTTTATTCCTTTGATTATTTAAATTGTTCTGTGAATTACTTTTGCTCCCTTGGAAATTTTTACTACGAAAATTTCTAGTGTTACTATTCTTAAAATTTCGGTTAGGTACAAAACCTTTCATTTTCTGTTCAAAGTTATTATTTCTTTTGGCCTTCCAGTTGGTCATACTTTCCTTTTTATGATTCTGTTCATAACAAAAATTCACTTTTCTCATTGCTTCGTATAAGGTTTTCGGATTGACATACTCAATTCTGTCTTTTATATGATAAGGTAAAAAAGTGAGAAACCATTGTACCTTAGGTTTCTCATCCACAATATATGACACATACCTGAGCAGACTTAGAAATTTACTATTTAGTTCTTTCATATTCATTGTTCCTAGTTTTAGCTCGTAAAATTCCTTAGTGCTCTCCTCATAATATTGTTCAGATAAAAATTTATTCTTGAAATATTTCTTAAATGTACTCCAATTAATATTTTTTTCTCTTATACCTTTTACTCTTTTTAGGTCCTTCCACCAAATATCTGCTTTCCCTGCAAGATTATAAATAGCCATCCTCACCTTCAGTTGATTAGAGTAGTTATAAATTTGAAAGTATTTCTTCATCCCGGACAGCCAGGATTCTGCCTCTTCCCCCTTCTTAGTTTCACCATTAAAGGTTGGTGGCTTGATTTTCTTGAATTCCCCAGAGATTTCTTCATAAGGTTTAAAATTTATCTTCCTAGTATGATGATTATCTTCACTACTGTCACTAGTATATTAGAACTTTTGTTTATGTGAATCACCATACACTTCAGAAAATGAACTACTTTCGATTTTAATTTGTTTAGCCTTTTTATCTTTATGCTGATAACCCATATCTTCAAATTCAATTCTTTTATCTTTTTACTCCATATGAAATCTTTCCATCAAAATATGATTTAGCTCCTCCTGAGCTCTCAGAATTCTCTCATTTTCTTTTTTGACCGATTCCATCTCTGTTTTTAGTTCCTTAACTGTTTGTAGTAGTTCGAAAGAATTATTACTTAATTCTTCTTGTATAGGTTCTCTTTGAAATTTATTTCGTTCACTGTAAGGAGATTCCTCATCAGCATATTCCTCCAATCTATCCATACCCATGGTTAACTCAAAAAACAAAATTCTCTGGAAATATCATTCAAAACAAAATAACATCAGTATACTTGTGTAAATTTATTGTTTCATTTATGCAAGTTGAGCGACATTCAAGCCTAGTGTCTGAACCTTGTGCTCTAATACCACATGTAATAACTCAAAAATTCGTAAAAATTTAAAATTTTTCATGTGACATAAAATGTCAAATGTCAATGCTAATGAATCACTAACTGTTAGCAGATAATTAATAGTTTGCAAGAGAAACAAATATTACTTCTTTATAAGGTTCTGTATTACTTAAAGGCTTATCTTTAAATACTGTGTTAGAACAGTTTCAACCTAGCAGTTGCATTTTCCAGAAAGTTGAAACGAAATTTGTCTTTTACTAATGCTAAGTATGTTACTGTTTTGTTTTTTCAAGTAGGGAAAGTTTCTTAGGTGTGATAGGGGCTTTCTTAGCTTATAGCTAACATAGTGGAACTGATGGTTCTTTACAGGTTCTAACAGGTAAGCGTTTGATCCAGCAAAAAAAAATGTATATCCAAGTCAAGAAAGATACTTCACTAGCATATATATGATGCTAGAATTATAATGTTTAATTGAAGCTTGTCTCCATAAGAGGTAACGTTGATGTTATTATAGTTGTCAAAACTCCATAAAGACGTTAGAACAAAACTGCTTATGGATGGGTTAAAATGCATGACCAAAATACTTTCAAAATGAAATCAAATCAACAGGATGATTAAGATTATTTCTAAAGAATACTCATACTTTGCTTATAGTAATTGTGATCTAATGTTTAAATAGGAAGAAATATAGTACTCAGACTTTTGCTTAGATCAGTCAAAACATTTGGAGTTTGGTTTTGATCATAAGTATTTGAACCCTTTTGTAAACATGGAAGAAATACTCTATGCTGTTGAACTATAAATCTAGTCTATCTTATCCAAGAGTTTTATTTTCTAAGGGTTCTTAAGTCATCATACTCATTAGATGTATTATCAAATATACCCTTATCCTAGGGTTTTATAATTAGATGTTTTGTCAATATATAAACAAAACTATTTTGACTCTTAACTGTTTTACTCATTATTTGGATGTTTAAAAATTACATTTGAGACTCTTATATAAGTATATGGACTGCACTCACTTGTAACCCCAACTACACAATGCATTAAGAGAATTGGTCCAATGTTCTCTTCCTAGTTGAAAGAATTCTTCTTCAAACTATTTTAGTTTTTACTTTGAATTCTTTTTATTTGTATCTTACACCTCAATTCCTGGTGTACCTTTTAGCTAAAAACTTCACTTTATCACAAAGTTTTTTGTACATCTCTTGAGATATGGTTATTGGTTTATATAATATGAAAGATCTTATAATTGCTTGGTCAAACTATTACTCTCCAACTCCAGATATTCAAAAGACTACTTCAAGGAATCATTAGATTTCCTTTCTCAATATAGTTTATTATTAAAAGTATGTCCTTTACTTATGTTTTATAAAACATAGTTAGCAAGAGAAACTACCCTATCTTGACCTATAAAAAAACCCTAAAAGAAATTCCATTTCTTATTTCTATGGTTGATAAACTAGGCATCGAACTGATCAAGGGTATATTACATTATTAGCAATAAAAAAGAATTACATTGTTTAAATGATTATTATTTTGATTTGTAATGTTTTTAATGTAGATAAGAAACTGCATAATTGACTATTGAAATGCCACACACAATGATGACATAATTTAGTGGACACATGGAGGTGTCTAATCCCTTGGTTAATTTGACTTATGATTGCCCTAACCTTTCATTTCGCAAGTCAGAGGGTTCCATCGACTGTGTGCGGCCAAGTTGCGAGCTCGTGGCCACCATGACTCTGCAATAACCTTTGATTTGGAAACTGTCTTCCAGAAAAATACTGTGAGCTTGTCTTGGTGAGGACATATGGTGGTTTTCGATTCTTATTGACTGCTGTGGATTATTGTGTGCATAGAAGTTGTTTTTCTCCGCTGATTCGAGGACTATGAGTTGGTTTTAAGAAAACACAGTGGTGCTCATTTCCTTCGATTCATGGCTCAGTGTATTCAGTTGCATTTGGTGCATTAAACGTGTTTCGGGCATCACTCTCCAATGTGCTATTGAGTTGGACCAAAGCCTTTGCTTTCCCAACTTCTTCAAAATGAGATCACTAACAGGTAACAGCCTGTCCAGGTTTTTATTTAAGATAATTTTTGGAAATTTTTATTACATTATAAAGATTATAACCATAAAATGGTTACTCTGTGTAGGTCGTTTTTCCTAGCTTTGGGTATTGGTTGCAAGAACGTTTCTTCAAGCTTTAGACATGCAAACCCTAGTAATCCCTGATTATCACTGAAGGTTTTCTCCCGCAATTTAAGTTGTGGTGGTCAGAAATATGGGAGCTTCGTTGTGCCAGTTGTGGACTCAGCCTGGGTTTACTGTTATGTATTTGCTTCTTGTTTTTTTTAAATACTTTTTAAAACCCTAGAGACAGTTATGTAGAAAAAAGGTTAAAGGTTGTTGCAACTGTGACTTAGGTTTTTTTGTGAAAGAGCCTTTACGACCTGGGAAGATGTAAAATATTTTTTGTTTTACATACTCGGCTTAAGCCGTGACATTACTGTTTTGAACACTAAGTGGTTACTTGAAATTTTAAGTGGCTTTTGCAGGAAATGAAAAGATTGTTCCTTGAGCAAGACTTGTAAAGAGATGAAGGGTTTTTACTTGTTATGAAATTTAATGGTTAAAATTTTTGGTTTACTATTTATGTTTATACTTGTATAAATTGTTTTGATCAGGCTTAAGCCTCGACGAATGTTATAAAAGGCCATAGGCCATTATGCTTATTCTATTTATTCTCTATTTAATTATTTACAGTGTTATTTAATTTAAATTTACATTTAGAATAAACGGTTTACAGTGATGGTTACTATTTAAATTTGTAGTGTTATTGGGTGAATAAAATGTCGTGTTTCTCTTAAAATGGTTATTATTAATGGATAACCTACAGTTCTTTATTAAAATGGTTTTTCAGAAATAAATTTAGCTCCGTATTTATTTTATTTTTAATAATATTTATTTACTGCTATTAGGTTTTGTGTTAAGAATAAAAAAAGTAAAATCTATTTTAGAGATAGATCCTATCTCTTATAAACCCTAGATGGTTCTTGAGGGTTACAGTAAAAACATCTGTGTTTTCAAAAACAGAGTGTAATTGTAAACTTGAATAAATTATTATAATGACCTATGAAGTACTAGCTAGGTTAAGCCCTAAGTACTACTTTTACTGTTCCTATATTTGTTTAATAAACTTTATTTATTGTATTTATAATAAATATTAATACTAGTAATAATTCTGTGAATATTATAATTACTAGTGGTTATTATATAATCTATTCTTTTCCTGTAATTAGATAATACAATTACTTTTAGTAGACAGAGCAAGTACAGCTAGATTTCTGTAAATGAATCACATAAAACTATAGAAGTAATCATTTTGCATTTTACATTTAGAGTAATAAACAAATCTACTTATCTAACTTAAGCAACCAGCTGTACTAGAGTACTTCCTTGTAAAAGGCGTGGAAAAATACAGCTTGGTAATTTGTTTTCTATTCACCTTTCACTTAGCAAAATATCTACTGTTTTAAATATAATACACTAATCACTAGTTTTATCAATAAACAATGCTCTTTATTCTTCATAAACCCTAATAAAATAATAATATGCATATCTTGAAAAATAGTAATCTCTTTCGGAAAATAGTAGATAAACTATAAATAAACCTGAACAAATAAAACCTGTCAAATGGATGAGGTGACAATAGCTTAAGGAGGTTGTTCCTCCCAACAAAATCTTGGAGAAAGCTTAGTCTGCACTTTCTCAGCACCCCTGAGCCTATTTCTCGGTCCTCTTGGTAGAGTAATGGGTGAGAGATGTAACCTTGAGATCCTCTGTCACTTTACTAAATATACAATAGTAATTCATCCCTACTCACAGCAGTAAGAACTTCCACTTAGAGTAGCTGCACAAGTTCAATATTCATCATTTAACCCGTCAAACTCACTTCAACAAGTCCCCTCCATTGAATTTCTCATGTGTACTTCATTCACTAAGAATGATCACCATTCCAGAATGAGCAGCCTCAGCTGTCTTCAATGGGAAATTTTATATCAATGCCTAGGTCTTCTGGGTCAGTTTTTACTTAATGAGCCACCTACTCCTATTCCACTGTCTTAGGGAATCATGACCACATTTATAGGGAAGTTGGCACCTGCAACAGTTATAAGTAGTTTGAGGATGCTTCCACTTGTCAGTATACTCTCCTCCCAGTCTCCTCCACCAAGTGACCAGTTAACACTCATTTAACAGCTTCCCTAAGCTGTTGTCTCATCATTTATTTATTTATTAATAACATATTCTAAAATACATTAATTATCATTGACCCCACTTGGTCATCAATTACAAATATTATCATAAATATAACATAATCTTTCTTAATGACATTAAATTGTTTTTTCAAATTGGGGCATGTGACATACACACCCCCTTAATTTATAACATTGTCCTCAATGTTATTTATTTCTCGTCCTCAGAATTTCCTTGAAATAGAATTGGATATGCATCCCGCATATGATTTTTCAATTCCTAGGTGGCTTCTTCTGGACTAAGGTGCTTCCATTTCACCTTCACCTGAACAATGGTGCAATTTCGAAGCGAGATCTCCCTCCTTTCGAGGATACAATCCGGTTCCACCAGAAAATCTCCTTTGGGTTCCACCTGCACATCATTCCAGTTAATAACATGAGTAGCATCATGTACATATTTTTTTAATACAGAAATATGCAAAACATTGTGAACTCTTAAATTTGGTGGTAGAGCTAACTAATATGCTACTTGTCCTATCCTAGACAGTATTTCAAAAGGACCACAATATCAGGGTGCTAACTTAGCACACCTATCTAACCTCAGAGAACTTTTTTTATGTCTCACCTTGATAAAAACATGTTCACCTACTTGGAACTCTTTTGGAGTTCGTTTAAGATCTGCTTGCCTTTTTTGTCCATCTTGCACAAGTTTCAGGTTATCTTGTACCTGTTTTACAATTAACTCCATCTCCTTTAATAATTCAAGTCCTAATACTAACCTGTCAATTGGATTACTCCAAGAGAGAGGGTATTGCATTTCCTTCCATACAGAATTTCAAAAAGACTATATCTAGCTGAAGCTTGATAATGATTATTGCAAGAAAATTCTACCAGGTGTAAGTAATCTTCCCATTTACTTGGCTGCTCCTTTACATACATTCTGAGTAGATCCTCCAATACCTGATTTACTCTTTCAGTCTATCCATCGGTTTGAGGATGGAAAGAGGTACTAAAGTTTAACGTACTATTTAACCCTTTAAACAAGGATTTCCAAAAGTTTCCTGTAAACTTAGGGTCTCGGTCTAAAATTATCACCTTCGATATTCCATGCAACTGAAAAATTTGTTTTAAGAAAATATCAGCAATATTTGTAGCTTTATAAGTAGTTTTTACGACTATAAAATGGGCTTCTTTACTCAATTTATCAACAACTACCATTATTGAGTCATTTAAGTTCTGATTTCTAGGTAGTCCCGTGATAAAATCAAGGCTAATTATCTCCCACTTACAGCTAGGAATAGGCAATGGCTGAAGTAGCCCAGTTGGATGGTAATGTTCCAATTTTACTTGTTGACATTCGAAGCACCTAGCAATGTATTCTTCCAGCTCATTTTTCATGTTTGTCTAGAAATAATCCTTTCTTATCATGGTTATGGTTTTTTGATAACCTGGATGCCCTGAATAAGGAGTTTTATGAACTTCGTTTAAAATTAACAGCGTAATATTAGGTATATTAGGTATGTATAATCTATCTTTATACAATAATAATCATTTTTCATTCAAGTTGTACCCTGTACTTAGAATTTCTATTAAATTTTCTCTTACCTTTGCTTGTAATTTTCGATAATTTTCATCTTGTTCTATTCCATCTTCTAACAATTCTTCCAAGTCTATATTATAAGTGATGATGGCTGTTGTAAAATTTAGTTTTCCATTTCTACTTAATGCATCAACAACCTTATTCTCCTTTCCTTTAATATGTTGAATTTCAAAATCGTATTCACTAAGAAAAGCTAGCCACCTAGCTTGCCTAGCATTCAAGTTAGGTTGATCCAACAAATATTTCAATCCTTTATTATTTGTCATTAATATAAACTTCCTTTCGATTAAATGATGACACCACATTTTTAAGGCATGTATGACAACATCTAACTCTAAGTCATAGGTCGCATAATTTTTCTCATGAATCTTCACCTTCCTAGACCCATAAGCAATGATGTGTCCTTCCTGAGTTAAAACTCCACCTAACCCATCATTGCATGCGTCTGTACATACAATAAAATATTTATTAGGGTTAGCAATTCTTACAATTGGTGCACTGGTTAATAATGTTTTTAACTTTTTAAAACTGTCTTCACACTTCTGATTCCAATCGAATTTCTTCCCTTTCTTTTGCAAAGAGGTTATAGGATTTGCAATTCTTGAAAACGCTTCGATGAATCTTCGATAATAACCAATAATCCCCATAAATGATCAGATGTCAATTACGTATTCTGGGACTAGCCATTCCTCGATTTCCTTTATCTTTTCAGGGTCGACAGAAATTCCTTCTTTAGTCACCACATGACCCAAATACTGAATTTGATCCTTAAATAAGTCACATTTAATAAATTTTGCATATAGTTGATGTTCTCGTAACTCTTGTAAGACAGTTTTTAAGTGTTCTTTATGTTGCTCTTCATAATTTGAGTAAATTAAGATGTCGTCAATAAATACGACCACAAATTTATCCAGATATTTATGCATTACATATTCATCAGACACATAAAACAACTGGGGAATTAGTAAGCCCAAATGGCATAACGACAAACTCGTAATGACCATACCGGGTCCTAATAGTTGTTTTAAAGATGTACTCATCCTTGATTCAGACCTGGTGGTATCCAAATCATAAAGAAATCTTTGAGAACATCATTTCTCCATGTAGCTGACTAAGCAGATCATCTATGCAGGGTAACGAGTATCTGTTCTTGATAGTCATTTTATTCAATTGACGGTAATCTATACATACTTGTAGAGTTCCATCCTTCTTCTTAACAAAGATAACATGTGCCCCCCAGGGAGACACATTGGGCCTAATCTAATTCTTATCAATGAGCTCTTTTAACTGCGACTTAAGTTCATTTAATTCCATTATATTCATTTGATAAGGGGCTTTTGAGCTGGGCACTGCACTAGGTACCATCTCAATAGTAAAATATAATTCATGTTTCGGAGGCAGTCCTGAAATTTCTTCTGGAAATACATCTGAATATTTCCTTAGGATCAGAATATATTCCATTTTTAATTTATCATCATTATTAGTATTTTATTTAGTAATTACTATTACAGCAAAACCTTTACAGCCTTTCCGAACATCTCTCTTAAGTTGCAAAGCAGAAATCTGCCTTATGGCCATTTTCCTAGGGATTCCTTCTACATTTATTAACTTTCCATTGTTATTTATGAAAGTAAAAGTTTTATCAAAGCAATTCAGGACTACCCTATGCTATTCTAACCAATCCATACCAATTAACATGTCATATGAACCTAAAGGTAACACATTGAGCTTAACAGAGGTTTCAAACTGATCCATAGTAACTACACAATTCTTAACAAAGTTAATTACTTTTCTCTTTGCACCAGTAGCTAGCTGAACTAACCAAGATCTTGCAAACTTTTCAACTGAAAGCTTACACTTTTCTACTAAATTAGGAGAAATATAACTTAAACTAGATCCTAGATCGATTAAAATAGATATAGGTATTTGGTTTAGGTTACCTTCCACTTCCACCATGGAAGTTTGATAATTTTCTTGCCTGTTCTCCAATGCTGTGTTGATCTTGGGAATTGTCCTCACTAGATCACCAAAATTCATCTCCTTCTATATTGTGTGTATGTTGCTAACAGTCTTCTTCCGATATGGGAAAACTGATGCATAATGTGGACCATTACATTCCCAACACTTTATTAGTTCCTTTCATTCAAAATTCTTAGTATAGTTACTGTGGTTGTTAGCAGATTCTTTATTCCTTTGACTATTTGGATTGATCTATGAATTACTTTTGCTCCCTTGGAAATTTTTACTAGGAAAATTTCTGGGGTTACTATTCTTAAAATTTCGGTTAGGTACAAAACCTTTATTTTTTCTGTTCAAAATTATTATTTCTTTTGGCCTTCCAGTTGGTCATACTTTCCTTTTTATGATTCTGTTCATAACAGAAATTCACTTTTCTCAGTACTTCTTCTAAAGTTTTCGGATTGTCATACTCAATTCTGTCTTTTATATGACAAGGTAAACAGCTGAGAAACCAATGTACCTTAGGTTTCTCATCCACAATATATGACACATACCTGAGCAGACTTAGAAATTTAGTATTTAGTTCTTTCATATTCATTATTCCCAGTTTTAGCTCGTGAAATTACTTAGCGCTCTCCTCATAATATTGTTCAGATAAAAATTTCTTCTTGAAATATTTCTTAAATGTACTCCAATTAATATTTTTCTCCCTTATACCATTTACTCTTTTTAGGTCCTACCACCAAATATCTTATTTCCCTGTAAGATTATAAATAGCCATCCTGGCCTTCAGTTGATTAGATTAGTTATAAATTTGAAAGTATTTCTTCATCCCAGACAGCTATGATTCTACCTCTTCCCCCTTCTCATTTTCACCATTAAAGGTAAGTGGCTTGATTTTCTTGAATTCCCTAGAGATTTCTTCGTAAGGTTTAAACTTTCTCTTCCTAGTATGATGATTATCTTCACTACTGTCACTAGTATATTGGAACTTTTGTTTATGTGAATCACCATACACCTCAGAAGATGAGCTACTTTCAATTTTAATTTGTTTAGTCTTTTTATATTTATGCTGATAACCCATATCTTTAGACCCAGTTCTTTTATCTTTTTCCTCCATATGAAATCTTTCCATTAAAATATGATTTAGCTCCTCCTGAGCTCTCTGAATTATCTCATTTTCTTTTTTGACCGATTCCATCTCTGTTTTTAGTTCCTTAACTGTTTGTAGTAGTTCGGAAGAATTATTACTTAATTCTTCTTGTATAGGTTCTCTTTGAAATTTATTTCGTTCAGTGTAAGGAGACTCCTCATCCGCATATTCCTCCAATCTATCCATACCCGTGGTTAACTCAGAAAACAAAATTCTCTGGAAATATCATTCAAAACAAAATAACATCAGTATACTTGTGTAAATTTACTGTTTCATTTATGCAAGTTGAGCCACATTCAGGCCTAGTGTCTGAACCTTGTGCTCTGATACCACATGTAATAACTCAAAAATTAGTAAAAATTTAAAATTTTTCATGTGACATAAAATGTCAAATGTCAATGCTAACGAACCACTAACTGTTAGCAGATAATTAATAGTTTGTAAGAGAAATGAAGATTACTTCTTTATAAGGTTCTGTATTACTTAAAGGCTTATCTTTAAATACTGTGTTAGTACTGTTTCAACCTAGCAGTTTCATTTTCCAGAAAGTAGAAAAGAAATCTATCTTTTACTAATGCTAAGTATGTTATTGTTTTCTTTTTTCAAGTAGGGAAAGTTTCTTAGGTGTGATCGGGGCTTCCTTAGCTTATAGCTAACACAATGGAACTGATGGTTCTTTACAGGTTCTAACAGGTAAACATTTGTTCCAGTAAAAAAAATATGTATATCTAGGTCAAGAAAGATACTTCACTAGCATAAATATGATGCTAGAATTAGAATGTTTAATTGCAGCTTGTCTCCATAAAAGGTAACATTGATCTTATTATAGTTGTCAAAACTCCACAAAGATGTTAAAGCAAAACTGCATATGCATGCATTAAAATGCATGACCAAAATACTTTCAAAATGAAATCAAATCAACAGTATGATTAAGATTATTTCTAAAGAATACTCATACTTTTGCTTATAGTAATTGTGATCTAAAGTTTAAATAGGAAGAAATATAGTACTCAGACTTTTGCTTAGATCAGTCAAAACATTTGGAGTTTGGTTTTGATCATAAGTATTTGAATCCTTTTGTAAACATGGAAGAAATAGTCTATGATGTTGAACTATAAATCTAGTCTATATTATCCAAGAGTTTTGTTTTCTAGGCGTTCTTAAGTCATCATACTCATTAGATGTATTATCAAATATACCCTTATCCTAGGTTTTTATAATTAGATGTTTTGTCAATATATAAACAAAACTATTTTGACTCTTAACTGTTTTACTCATTATTTGGATGTTTAAAAATTACATTTGAGATTCTTATATAAGTATATGGACTGCACTCACTTGTAACCCCAACTACGCAATGCATTAAGAGAATTGGTCCAAGGTTCTCTTCCTAGTTGAAAGAATTCTTCTTCAAACTATTACAGTTTTTATTTTAAATTATTTTTATTTGTATCTTACACCTCAATTCCTAGTGTACCTTTTAGCTAAAAACCTTCACTTTATCACAAAGTTTTTTGTACATCTCTTGAGATATGGTTATTGGTTTATATAATATGAAAGATATTATAATTGCTTGGGCCCTAGTCAAACTGTTACTCTCCAACTCCAGATATTCAAAAGACTACTTCAAGGAATCATTAGATTTCCTTTCTCAATATAGTTTATTATTAAAAATATGTCCTTTACTTATGTTTTATAAAACATAGTTAGCAAAAGAAACTACCCTATCTTGACCTATAACAAAACCCTAAAAGAAATTCCATTTCTTATTTCTATGGTTGATAAACTAGGAATCGAAATGATCAAGGGTATATTACATTATTAGCAACCAAAAAGAATTACATTGTTTAAATGATTATTATTTTGATTTGTAATGTCTTTAATGCAGGTTAGATACTACATAATTGACTATTGAAATTCCACCCACAATGATGAAATAATTCGGTGGACACGTGGAGGTGTCTAATCCCTTGGTTAAGTTGACTTACGATTGCCCTAACCCTTCATTTCGCAAGTGAGAGGGTTCCTTTGACTATGTGCGGCCGAGCTGCGAGCTTGTGGCCACCATTACTCTGCAATAACCTCTAATTTGGAAACTGTCTTCCAGAAAAATACTGTGAGCTTTTCTTAGTGAGGACATATGGTGGTTTTCGATGCGTATTGACTGTTGTGGAGTATTGTGTGCATAGAAGTTGTTTATCTCCACCGATTCAAGGATTGTGAGTTGGTTTTAATAAAACACAGTGGTGCTCATTTCCTTTGATTCATGGCTTAGGGTCTTCAGTTGCATTCGGAGCATTTAACTTGTCTGGGGCATCACTCTCCAATGTGCCATCTAGTTGGCCAGAAGGCTTTGCTTTCACAACTTCTTCAAAACGAGATCAGTAACAGGTAACGACCTGTCGAGGCTTTTATTTAAGATAACTTTTGGAAATTTTTATTACATTATAAAGGTTATAACCATAAAATGGTTACTCTGTGCAGGTCCTTTTTCCTAGCTTTGGGTATTGGTTGCAAGAACGTTTCTTCAAGCTTCAGACATGCAAACCCTGGTAAGCCCAGGTTATCACTAAGGGTTTTCTCCTGCAATTTAAGTTGTGGTGGTCGAAAATATGGGAGCTTCATTGTGCTGGTTGTGGACTCAACCTGGGTTTACTGTTATGTATTTTCTTTTTTTCTTCTTTTTAAATACTTTTTAAAACCCTAGAGACAGTTATGTGGAAAAAAAGGTTAAAGGATGTTGTAGTCATGACTTAAGGTTTTTGTGAAAGAAACTTTACGGCCTGGGAAGATGTAAAAGCTTTTTGGTTTACATACTTGGCTTAAGCCATGACATTACTGTTTTGACCACTGAGTGGTTACTTGAAATTTTAAGTGGATTTTGTAGGAAATGAAAAGACTATTCTTTCACCAAGACTTGTAAACAGATGAAGGGTTTTTACTTATTATGAAATGTAATGGTTAAAATTTTTGGTTTACTATTTCTGTTTATACTTGTATAAATTGTTTTGATCAGGCTTAAGCCTCCACAGCTGTTATAAAAGGCCATAGGACATTATGCTTATTCTATTTCTTCTCTATTTAATTATTTACAGTGTTATTTAATTTAAATTTACATTTAGAATAAACGGTTTAAAGTAATGGTTACTATTTAAATTTGCAGTGTTATTGGGTGAATAAATGTTTTGTTTCTCGTAAAAAGGTTATTATTAATGGATAGCCTACAGTTCTGTATTTAAATGTTTTTTCAAAAATAAATTTAGCTCTGTATTTATTCTATTTTTAAAAATATTTATTTACTGCTATTAGGTTTTTGTGTTAAGAATAAAACTATAGAAATAGACAGTTACTTTTAGTAGACAGAGCAAGTACAGCTAGATTTCTATAAATGAATCACATAAAACTATAGAAGTAATCATTTTGCATTTTACATTCAAAGTAATAAACAAATCTACTAATCTAACTTTAGCAATGAGCTGTGCTAGAGTACTGCCTTGTAAAAGGCGTGGAAAAATACAGCTTGGTAATTTCTTTTCTATTCACCATTCACTTAGCAAAATCTCTACTGTTTTAAATATAATCCACTAATCACTAGTTTTATCAATAAACAATGCTCTTTCTTCTTCATAAACCCTAATAAAATAATAATATGCATATCTTGAAAACTAGTAATATTTTTTCTAAAAACTGTAGATAAACTATAAATAAACCTGAACAAATAAAACCTGTCAAATGGATGAGGTGAAAACAGCTTAAGGAGGTTGTTCCTCCAACCAACTTTTGGAGAAAGCTTAGTCTGCACTTTCTTAGGACCCCTAAGCCTGTTTCCTGGTCCTCCTGGTAGAGTAGTGGGTGAGAGATGTAACCTTGAGATCCTCTATCACTTCACTGAATATATAGTAGTAATTCATCCCTACTCACAGCAGTAAGAACTTCAGCTTAGAGTAGCTGCACAAGTTCAATCTTTAGCATTTAACCCATCAAAATCACTTCAACAAGTCCCCTCCATTGAATTTCTCATGTGTACTTCATTCCCTCAGAATGATCACCATTCCAGAATGAGCAGCCTCAGCTGTCTTCAATGGGAAATTTTATATCAATGCCTAGTCCTTCTGGGTCATTTTTTACTTAATGAGCCACCTGCTCCTATTCAAATTTCTTGTGGAATCATGACCACAATTATAGAGAATTTTCCACCCGCAACTGTTAGAAGTAGTTTGAGGATGCTACCACTTGTCAGTATACTCTCCACCCAGTCTCCTCAACCAAGTGACTAGTTAACACTCATTTAATAGCTTCCCTAAGTTGTTGTCTCATCATTTATTTATTTTTTTACTAAAATATTATGAAATACATTAATTATCCTTGACCCCACTTGGTCATCAATTCCAAACTTTATCATAAAATATAACATAATGTTCCTTAATGACATTAAATTGTTTTTGCAAATTGGGGCATGTGACAATTATGATGTCCCAATTCCAATTGATTTGATTGTTCATTGACCTAATCAATGATCATCCTTTTATGGCCTATTTAAACTCGCCTCATGTAGGATTTTAGGGACACTTGTTGAATCTCTTTTGGGGGATTAGAATTTTATCTGGACAACAAAATGGACTTTTGTGAGATCCCACAATTGTGTTTGGGCATTTTCAATGTCGTGACATAGGCCATGAGCTCACCATCAAGAAATATCCAAATTTTACCCTATTGTGTAAAAATTTCAATGACTTTTACTGAGACAAACCTTAATGTATGAAATCTTGAAACAAGATAAGATACAATCCATGGAACCATGTGATGGAGGTACCCATAGAATTATTTCGATTTCATAATTCCATCGAAGTCGACGGGTTGTTGATATTATCAATTATCCTCAGTTTATGTCCTAGGGATTAGAATTTGATTTGGGAAACATAATCAATTTCCATGATATCCTGCAAGTGTCTTTGGGCATGTTCAAGGTGGGAATGTTGGTGACGATCTCACCATCGAGGAATATCCAAGTTTGACCCCCTTGTGCAAAAACTGCAGTTTCTCTCACTTAGACAAACATTATCTTCTAAAATTGTGAAACAGGCAGATATCTAAGTCATGGACCCATAGGAGGGAGGAGCATATAACATTATTTCGATGTCTCTATTCCAATGGATTTAGCGGTTCATCGATTCGATCAATGTTCATCATTTTATGGCCCGTTTAAACTCACCTCCTGTAGGCTTTCAAGGACACTTGTTGAACCCTTGTCAGGGTCTTAAAATTTGATTTGGGAGTAGAATGGAGTTCCATGAGATCTTGAAAGTGTTTTTGGGCATGTGGGAACACTGGCCATGAGCTCATATTTGAGGAGTATTAATGTTGAATCCCTTATGCAAAATTTGCAAAGTCTCTCACTAATACAAACCCTAGATTCTAAAATAATGAAACATGACAATATCCAGTCCATGGACCCATATGAGGGAGGAACACCTATCATTATTCCAATGTATTGATTCCAAAACATTCGACGGTTTGTTGATCTGATCAGCGATCATCATTTTATGGCCCATTTAAAATCGCCTCCTATAGGCTTTCAAGGACACTTGTCGAATCTCTATTAGGGGCTTATGATTTGATCCAGGAAGAAGAATTGAGTTTTGTGAGATCTTGCAAGTGTGTTTGGGCATGTTCTATGTGGAAACAAGAGCCTTGAGCTCATTGTCGAGGAATATCAAAAGTTGACCCATTGTACAAAATTTGCAATGTCTCTCACTAAGACAAGCCCTAGATTATGAAATCATGAAATAAGAGAATATATAGGGCATAGACCCATGTAAGAGGGGAACCCCTATAATTATTCTGATGTCTCTATTCTAATAGATTCAATGGTTGATCAACCTAATCAATGGTAATCGTGTTATGGCCCATTTAAACTCCCCTCTTGTAGGCTTTTGGGGACACTTGTTGAATCTCTGTCGGGGGCTTAGAATTTGATCTAGGAAGTATAATGGATTTTTATGAGATAATTTAAGTGTGTTTGGTAATTTTTCATGTGGGAACACTGGTCATGAGCTCATCATCAAGGAATATCCAAATTTGACCCCGTTATACAAAAATTGTAATGTCTCTCACTGAGACAAACCCTATCTTTTGAAATAATGAAATAGGACGAGATCTGATCCATGGACCCATGTGAGATAGGAACCCCTAATATTATTCTGATTTCTTGATTCCAATAGAGTTGATGATTCATCAATACAGTCAATTGTCATCATTTTCTGGCCCATTAAACTCACCTCCTATAGAATTTTAGAGACACTTATCGAATCTATTTTGGGGGATTATAATTTGATCCATGCAGTATAGTGGAGTCCCATGAGATCTTGTAAATGTGTTTGGGAATTTTTTACATGGGAACTCTAGCCATGATATCACCATTGAGGAATACCAAAAGTTGACCCCCTGTGAAAAAATTGTAATGTCTCTCACTTTTTCACTAAGGGGTCAACTTAGGAAATACCTCAACCAAGAGCATATAGGAAGCGCACCCAAGTGAGACCTAGTTGAACACACTTGCATGAGCTTACATAACTTAGTTTTGTTTCCTGTTTTGGATTTTATGCCCCAGGCACATATTCACCATATGTCCCTAAAAGGATTTAGGCTATGAGTTGTAACTCACCATAGAATGATGGTCCTAGATCGAATCGACAAACCATTGAATTTAATGTATTTATGAGAATAGTGATATGGGCCCCCCTATATCATTGGCTCATGGCCCAAAATTTATCTTCTACGATGATCTCAAAGTCCAAGGTTTAGGTCAGTAAAAGGAAATGCAATTTTTGCACTAAGGGGTCAACTTGGAAAATACATCAACCAAGATATATGGGCAATGTGCCCATGTGGGACATGCCTAAACACACCTACAAGAGGTGACATGACTCATTTATGTTTCCCAGTTTGGATAGTATGCTTGAGGCATGAATTCCCCATGTGTCCTTGAAAGGATTTAGGATGTGGGTTGCAACTCGCCATAAAATGATGATCATGGATCAAATCGACAAACGGTTGAATATGTTGGATTTCAAACATCAAAATAATGTTAGGGTTGACTCTCCCTTGTGGTTCCATCCTCAAAACTTGTCTTATTGGATGATTTCATAAAATAGGGTTTTGGTCCATAAGAGGCAATGCAATTTCCGCACTAAGGAGTTAAGTTTGGAAATACCATTAGAGGAAATTTCAACTCAAAATGGGCATCCTAAAAATAATTAATAAAATAATAGTTAAAATAATAACATATTATTTATTAATTTTGGAGGAAGAAAAGAAAAAAACTACTTTTTTGTTTGTATTTTCGACATATCTCCTCGTGTTTTTACTCAAATTTCGATCAAGAGAGATCATTGGATGCAAAATTAAATTTTGCATCCAACGCATACCAACTTGACATACTTTTGATGGACCTCACTACCCAAAAAACAAGAAATACCTGAAAAAATGTGATGATGATGTCATCATCATGTTTTTTCAGATATTTCTTGTTTTTTGGGTAATGGGGTCCATCAAAAGTATGTCAAGTTGGTATGCGTTGGATGCAAAATTTAATTTTGCATCCAATGATCTCTCTTGATCGAAATTTGAGTAAAAACACGAGGAGAGTCATCATCATGTTTTTTCAGATATTTCTTGTTTTTTGGGTAATGGGGTCCATCAAAAGTATGCCAAGTGGGTACATGTTGGATGTGTAATTTAATTCCGTATCCAACAATCTCTCCCAATAAAAATTTGAGTAAAAACGCGGGGAGAGATGTCGAAAATACAAACAAAAAAGTAGTTTTTTTTATGATACCTATCCCCAAATTTATATTAAAAAAGTGTTTAAGACCTATACGGTATTTCAAATTTAAATCAATTTCATTGGCTAACACATGATGACATGGAATTTGAATCAAAGTTAAAAGGCCCATTTTTAGTTGAAATTTCCTCTAATGCCTTGACCGGGTGCTTGTGGCTAGAATTCCCACATGGACCTTTCCCAAACAAACCTACATGAGTTGACATAATTGGGTTCTATTACCTAGTTTAAAATATTCCCCCCCAACTTGGATTCACCATGTGTCCTTGAAAGGACTTAGGCTACTAGTTAAAACTTACCATAGAATAATGATGGTAGCTGAGATCAGAAAACCGTCGACTATGTTGGATTCTTGTTCATCGATTTTATAAACTAGGGTTTCGGTTAGTACCATTTCCTAGTTTGAATTACATGCCCTCATAACATATGTTTAAACTATAAGAGATTAAATGTATAATATACCTTTAAGTTTATTTATAAAATACACTCATATGTTATATGTCACTACAAACACTTATCAAAACCTAGGATAGAAAATAAGAATCCTTTAAGTCTACCTATAAACAAGAAAAAAATGTCAAAATAATACAAAATACCTTTGTATGGTGTTGATTAGAATCAACATATGTATCCATTGCGAATATTTTACAATTTAGAGGATGGATGCGAGGTGATGGTAACAATAAGACAATGGAGGGATGAGGCCTGTGGTATTTTGTGTCTGAGCATTTCAAGAGACCTCCTCTTCCATCTTGATGGATTGACATCACCTAATGAAGTGTGGGAGAATATTCTAGAGCTTTTTGGTAAGATAGATGAGATTAGAGGACATCAAATCAAGAATGAATTGATCTCTTTGAGTTCCAGCAGCTTCGAATCTCTGCAACTCTATTTTTCCAAGTTTAAAGCCCTTGTTTTGCAGCTAAAATAGTGTAGAATTGAAAAGAAGGAAGAGCAACTAGTTTTGTCCATAATATCGAAGCTTGGACCTAAATATGCAGTGTTTGTTTCGACCTTTCATGCCACAAAGTTGACAGCTCAAGCCTGGAAGATGCCTAAGCTTGTAGAGTTCATGGAATCCCTCACACAAGAACAAGATAAACTGGTGATGATGGGCACCATCAAACCTTCCAAAGACCAAGCTTTGGTTGATGGAGATTCAAGGGTGGATTAAAAAGGCAAGAACAAAGATAAGAATCCACCTAAGCAAAAGAGAGACAAGAACAAGTCTCAAGAGGAGCCCCAAGGCTCCAAGAAGAACATCCAGAAGAAGAAGAACAAAGGAGAAATAAGCAAGTGCACACACTGCAGTAAGGGATATCATCCTGAGAGCTCCTATATGAAGAAGCAAATTGACATGTTGACCCAACTCTTGGAGAAGAATAACATCCCCCTTCCTGATTGCTCAAAGAAGAGGGAAGGAGGATCAAATTCAGAGGACAGAGAGAGAGTACATGCTTTAGTTTCTTGCACATCAAGCTCACCTAGCTTCATCATAGACTCTGGAGATTCTAGACATATGGTTTCGACCAAGGAGGCATTCTCCTCTCTTGACATGTTGAAAGGTCCACCAATAGTGCTAGGAGATGACTCTCTCACTGATAGTTTGGGGAAAGGAAGTATTGATCTTGACCATGGTAAGTTCAATAATGTGTTGTATGTTCCAGGTCTTACCTCTAACCTCTTGTCAGTGTATCATATGACTCCCATAGGGTCTCCAAAGAAAGTCATCTTCTCCCTTGATGATGTTGAGATCACAGATATATCGAATGGTAAAGTCATTGCAAAAGGTGTTGTAGATCACACTTCGAAGGTATACATGTTTTCACATTTTCTACCATACTCAAATCCCTCTACTCTTCTGATTCATGCTAATGAGGCAAGCAAGATTTGGCATGAAATATTTGGCCATCTTAACTATAAGTATCTTTCTGATCTAAGTGAAAAATATATGGTCATAGGGTTACCAAAGATTAAGTTTTCCAAGGGAGTCTATCAAGGTTGTATTCTAGGAAAACACCTAGAGCATAAATTTGAGAGAGCTAGTCATGAGAGAACATTTGCACCTCTTGAGGTGATCCACAGTGATGTTGCTGGTCCATTTCCTCATATTTCCATGAGTCAAGCCAAATATTCATTGACCTTCATATATGACTTTTCCAGGTATTGTTGGGTTTACTTCCTAAAGCACAAGTCTGAGGTTTTTGACCTCTTCAAAGTCTTTAAGGCCTTGGTTGAAAACCGGTCTGGGAGAAGACTCAAGATCCTCAGATCTGACAATGGTGGTGGGTATGTCAAGTCTGAGTTCATTCAATATTGTAAATACACAGGTGTTTAGATGCAGCATTCAATCCCTTACACACCACAGCAAAATGGTGTTGCTGAGAGAAAGAACAAATCACTGAAGGAAATGGCAACCTGTATGATGGAGGCTAAGACTTTGCCACCAAATTTTTGGGCCGAGGCTATAAACTGTGCATCCTATATACAGAATATGGTTCCTCATAAACAGCTTGATGGTATGACTCCTTTCGAAGCTTGGAGTGGGCACAAGCCAGATGTGACCCATTTTAGGATTTTTGGCTCAAAGTCTTGGTCTAGAATTCCAACTAAAAAGAGAAAGGCTTTGTAGCCCCAAAGCCAAGAGTGCCTATTTGTTGGGTATTCTGAAGATTCAAAAGGGTACAAGCTGATCAACTTGAGCACAAACAAATCCTTCATTGAAATGAGTGTTCAGTTCCAAGAAGAGTCTTTAGCAGCAGTTGAAGTTGGAGAGTCTTCTTCACCACCAGAACCATTGAATGTAAGTGGAGAGACAAATGAGTTTTCTGATTCTGATATTTCTGATAATGATGATTTAATTGCAGATAATGATATTCCTACAAGACAAAAATGGGCAGAAAATTCCATTCATGCAGCTGGGGAAGTAGCTGGAAATTCTAGTGATCTTAGGAGCACTAAATCTCAGTTTGAGAGTGCCCTGTGTATGAAAGACCCTTTGTTTTCAGAGAAGTGCTATCTGATGGTTGAATTAGAACCACAGAGATATGAAGATGCAAAACATGATCCAAGATGGAAAACATCCATGAAAGAAGAATTCAGCTCACTCCAGAAGAACAACACTTGGAAACTGGTTGATCTTCCCCCAGGGAGGAAGCTAGTTCAATGTAAGTGGGTTTTCAAAACTAAGTTTGCTACTGATGGTTCAAATTTTAAATATAAGGTAATATTGGTAGCCAAGGGATACTCACAATTACATGGTATTGACTACAATGAAACATGTTCACCAGTGGCAAAGATGGACTCCATAAGGCTAGCCTTAGCCATTGCAACTTCGAAGCAGTGGGAGGTACATCACATGGATGTGAAGTGTGCTTTCCTAAATGGAGATATTACTGAATAGATTTACATGCAGCAACCTCAATGGTTTTTTTCTAATCCATATTTTCTGTGCAGGATAAAGAAATCATTGTATGGGCTCAAGCAATCCCCTAGGGCTTGGTATGGCAAGATTGATGGCTTTCTGCTATCATTGAGTTTTGTTCAATGCAAGCCTGATCCTAATGTTTATTTGAAGCTGATTCATGGTTCTTTGATGATTATTGTCTTGTATGTGGATGACCTTCTAATTACAGGAAGTTCAAAGAAAGAGATTGCCTCCTTGAAGGATGCAATCAACCATGCATTTTCTATGACTAATTTGGGGTTGTTGAGCCAATTCTTGGGTCTCAAAATTGCTCAATCCCAACATGGAATCAAAGTACATCAGTCCAAGTATGTCTTAGATTTTCTAAAAAAATTCAACATGAAAGATTGCAAGCCAAGCAAGACTCCCTTCCCTCCAAGATTTAAGCTTGAAGAAGCAGGTTCTTCTCCTATGGTAAATAATACATTGTATAGGCAGTTGATTGGGTGTTTGCTTTACCTTACACACACTCAACCTAATATTTATTATGTGGTAAGTGTGGCTTCAAGATACATGGATCAGCCTCATGAGATCCATTGGAGAGCATCCAAAAGGATCATTAACTTTGTTCAAGGAACAAGAACTCATGGGATCTTCTACAAAGTTAAATCTGATCTTGATTTGATTGGGTTTACTGACAGTGATTGGGTAGGTGACAACACAAATCAAAAGTCAACATCAGGATATGTGTTCATGCTTGCTGAAGGACCAATCAGTTGGTCAAGCAAGAAACAGAGTGCCATAGCACTCTCATCTACAGAAGCAGAGTACAGAGGAGTTGTAAATGCAACAACTCAATGTTTATGGTTGCAAGGGATACTTGGTGAGTGTGGCTTTGAATCAGAGTTTTCAACTATTATCTATTGTGGTAATCAAAGAACCATTCAAATATGCAATTATCCAATTCAAAGACAAAGAACCAAACACATTGAGATCCATATGCACTACATCAGACAGCTTGTGCATGATGGCACCATTCACCTACTCTTCTGTGCATCTTCAGAACAAATAGTAGACATCTTCACCAACGTTTTTTGTGAGAAGACATTCAGAAATCTCAAATCACTGCTGGGGATTGCTGACAATGCTGTGAAGCATGATTGATGACAAGATTTTCAATTTTTGTTTTACTGTCCATGTTTAAGGGAGGATTTTCCCATGGGTTTTTGCCTCTTTCGTTGGTTAAATAGACATGCAGTATGTAAAGGGTGACTAAGCCTTGTTGCTAGGACCTATAGTTTTTTGATATTTACTCATAAAGTCAGGCTTAAGGGGGGGTGTTAGAATAATCAACCCATAGATACCTACCTTGGACATTAATTAATCCATTTTTTTCTTATTTGCCTAGTTTCCTATATTCCACTGTATGCAAGTTGTCTTCCACGTGTCATAGAAGTCAAAATTACTAAAACTAAATCATGGAGCACTTGAGAAACCTCCTAGAAACCATATTTAGCATGTATTCTTTATTCCAGATCCTCCAAAGTGCATATCTGCTTTTTCTGCTAAGTTGCATGTTTTATTGAGAAATAAGGCAAAAGGGAAAGTAAGACTAGGTGTAGTTGACTTGTTATTTGCCCTCATCATCCTCCATCATTTTCTCCTAATAAAAGCATGTATGAGTTTTCTTTCCATCCCTTATTAGCTTTCCTACTTGACTTTTCCAATTCGTGATCCTCTAAGTGGATTTGGAAACTGCTTTATGCACCTATGGGGGATTTGACTAGATTTAGTAAGCCTACTTTTTGACTATTTCGAGTGCCATCCTTATGCATTTGAATATCTCATGTAATTATATATTTCATCAGCCTATGACTTAATAAGGTTGGATATTGTACACTTATTCAATACAGATTAGTGTTATTCTCTAATTTCAGTCTCCTTTGTTGGTAAATTTGCATGTTTGATTAGCAATTTTGTGAGTGTAATTGTTCTATCACTTGGGTTCAATTTCCATAGGTGTTACATAAAGGATAATTCAAATCATGTGGATAGTATTCGAATCTACCAACTCAAGACTGATTGACTGACTAACTAGAAGTGTCTAAATCACTATCGGAGCTCACTAGTGTAACTCCAGATGTCTAACTTAGTCTCTCAATCAGTTAAACTAGTTAAACCAATGAGGTAGGTGAGAAGTGGAACCTAACCCCATGCACCCATGCAATACTGGGGCTAACTGAACCAGAGTACATCTAACTAAATGTAACTGGAGCATAACTTAGCTTAACTAGGTACCAACTACCAACAACTAAAGGAGGTTGGTGATGGCTCTCCCAGTGGATCCTAAATTGTAGGGATCAGTATCATAGGCACATAAACTGATGCATGAACATGCAATCAGTTGGATTTAACCTCTATATGTGTTCCCCACACTCTAGTGACTTGGTACTGGTGGCACCAATAGCCCAAGTGGACCCAAAGGTGCTAGTGGACCCAATATCAAGTAATGACTCCTAAGTTAGGAAAATATAGTCTAATAGACTAATTATGGAGAAGGGATGACTATAAATCCTAACAATAATCACTTAATGAAACTATAAGACATGAATTTTAAAATACTCACCTAGTCATAGCAACATATTCCTTACATTGCTTACTCATGAAGACCATTTGGATCATCTCTATTACCAATGGTATCCATCAACTTCTCATTCCCAAAATGAGGTAGGAAGTATCGTACCTATGGATTGGTTTTTTAGGAAAGTGTACATGTTAGTGTTTGATAAAATATGAAGAAACTTGAAATTTAAAACTTTAATCCACAATTATAGCGTAGATAGATCTCGTCAATAATCCAAAGACATAAACAAATCAAACCAAAGAAAATATGATATACCCTAGGAAAACCCTCCACTGATTCGAAGGATAAAAACCCCAACAAAAAATCTTAGAATATGATTGATAATCAATAGATAATGATTACAACATAGTAGAATATTGCTTGATCAAAGAGAACAAGAGAGGACAGATCAAATGGAACACTGTATATGTCTTTTCAAGTGCATATCATTTTAATAACAAGAAAAATTCAATCATACAAAGGATGTAGTGAATATTTGCATGCTTCAGTAACTTGTTAACACTGAGAACAATGCCTCATATTCAACAATGCACCCCCCATAGACTAGGTTTCATGTTGGCACTTCATACTTAACTCCCACAATGAAGGTATGTGCCCTCCATTAATTCATTGATTTTAACTTCCTCTAATTGAGTTGTTAACTGATTGAATTGAACTGAACTAAATGGAACTGCATGTAACTAAACAAAACTGAATGTCACTGAACAAAACTAAATGTAACTAGACAAAACTGAATGTAAATGAACATAACTAAATGTAACTAAACATAACTGAATGTAACTCCATCAATGTCATCTTCAACAACCACTTGCATAAATTAAGGAGTTTATTCCTTAATTATATGAACTTTGTTTATCATAACTATGACTCAATTGATGTCTTATCAATTCAAGTTCACTTAGTGTCATACATGTGAAATTCAAATTCTCTCTCCATCTCTGTGCTCATATTAATTTTCTCTACATAGTCCATATGTGTTTTCATTAATTCTATATCATATCATACTCATAAGATTGTTGCTAAACCTATGATCATATCTATTACCCCGGGTCATACATTCGCATGCTAAAGTAAATCACTCTAGGGGTAGTTAATCCCTAAAGGAGACTTGTAGCACTTGTTGACCATGACTATCCATACATCACATAGTATATTCACTTTACACAGTAAAGTACACCACCTCACAACATGAGGGTATTTGTAGAACTTGATATTACTCACAAGTCTATTGTATCGATATTACTCACAATCTTTACATTAATAAAATTTACTAAAATAATAAAATTTTATTTTATATTTAATTTGTTTTCTTTTTGTACGGATTTCATGGAGAAGGTTGATGGAGGCGGCGATGGAAAATCTCAGGTGGAGGTGGAAGATGAGAGGACGTACTAGGGTTTTAGCATGGAAGGTTAGCAGCAGAGGTTAGCGGATGTTAGCAGAGGAGGCATCGACAGTTAGCATGGAAGTAGTGGCTGAAGGTGAGGATGGGAGAAGCAATAGGATGAGTGTGAGGTGTAGCTGAGTTGCGAAGAGGAAGGGTATTGAAACTTAAACAAGAGGAGGGATGGGAGTGAGGCGCGACTATAAAGGATGCGATGGAAATGAGGGTAGATTGCAGGTGTAGCATCTTCGTGTGCAGTGGAGTTGGAGCGATGGATATAGGGTGCACAAGGAGCATGCAACGAGAGTGGGAGGAAGGAACGAAGCACACATAGGAATTTAGTGGGGAGAAGGCTGACAAGCAGGCACAAGGATGTGAGTAGGAAGGAGGACGAGGAGGAGTTGGGGAGTGGAACAGGAGATTAGGTTGAATGAAATCATGGGGGTGGTAAGAAATGTATCAAGATGAGGGCAGCAAGCGGTGGAGTATGAGTGAGGATAGTGTGAGGAGGAATGCGTTAGTGGTGTGATATTGGAAGGGATTAGATAATAGGGAATGCACGTGAGCAGAGAGATGGAAAGAAGGTAAGTGGATGAGAATGGAAAGTGGGGTTACGACGGAGAGGAAAATGAGAAGATGACAGAATTAGGACTGGATGAGTCGAATCCAATCTCAGTGCTGAAGCGAATCCGCTCGGATACCAATGTTACACAGTATTTGAGTGTAATGACCTAGCCTATATCCGGGTTAAGGAGGAATATGTTCCATCTTCAGAATAATAATATATAAATATAATAATTGAATAGATTATTGATTACAATGGATATGGTCACCTTAAATATGGCTTGGCCATCAAAAATTGAAGAGACATTTCTCTTCATAACTATATTTAATAATTAATTACTATTACTAATGGTTATCTATTTATTTACTATTTTATTGTTGTAACACAGATCTATTGCAAGCCTAATGGTTCAAAAAGCTTGAATGGGAGTGGAACAAAACTAGTGGATCAGGTTACTAAGAAGATGACAAAAAGAAATCTAGGAGGAATAAAATGTTGGAGATGTAGCAGACCACACTATTGCAAAGATTTACCACATAAGGAAGGTAGTATTAGATCACTTTACAACATCCAAGAAGGAGCATTGGTTGAATATATAGATAAAACTCCATAGATCAGTGTTGCATTAGATAATCAACAAGTTGATCATCAACTGTCCATGGTTGAAGTAGAAGGTAAAATCCAAAATGTTGATGTATCTGTGTTAATAGATCCAGGGTCTAGCTTGAGCTATGTGTCTCCCAACATAGCTAATAAATGTAAGATAGTCAAAGTTAAACATAAAAATTCATGGTTAATTCAACTAGCCATGGGGGGAAAACATAAGGTGAGTGAAGTGGTTGAAAATTACAGCCTAAAATTTAATAACAAGGAGACATAAGTAAACTTGAATCTTTCCTTGGTGTCATATGATATAATAATTGGAATGGATTGGATAGAAAAACATAGGGTGATTTTAAACTGTTTAGAAAAAACTTTCGCTTGTGTGGATGATAAAGGAAACGGTGTAAAGATCATTGGAATCCCAAGAACAATTTCAGTAAAACAAAATTTCTGCGCTACAGTTAAAGAAGAGTGCTAGAAAAGGTTGTAAGTTATTTTTTGTCCATGTGCTAAATTATTTAAGCGAACATCAAAAATATTTTGAAGATCTAGCGGTCTTTAGGGAATTCATAGATGTATTCAAAAGAAATTTCGATGCTACTACCCAAAAGAGATATAGATTTTTCAATCAATTTGATACCAGGATTTGCTCCTGTTTCAAAATTACCTTATAGAGTGAGTATACTTGAATTAATGGAATTAAAGATGAAACTACAAGATCTCTTAAGAAAAAAACTATATGAGACCTAGTGTATCACCTTAGGGGGCACCAGTGATATTTGTGAAGAAGAAAGATGGCACCTTCAGGTTGTGCATTGATAATAAACCATTAAACAAAATGACTATTAAAAACAACTATCATTTACCATGAATTGATGATTTGCTTGATTAGGTTCGAGGGGGGGCGGCAGGATTTTCTCTAAGATAGACCTGAGATCAGGTTACCAACAAATAAGGATTAAGGAGGAATATATTCATAAAATAACATTCCACACCAGATATGAGAACTATGAATTCATAGTGGTACCTTTGGCCTAACCAACCCACTAACAATGTTTATGTGTTTGATGAATAATGTGTTTACTGAATTCTTGGATAAATTTGTATTAATATTTATTGATGATATATTAGTTTATTCCAAGAATGAGGAAGAAAATGAACATCATTGGAGGATAGTCCTACAAAATTTAAGAGAGAATAAGCTTTATGCAAATTTCAACAAATACATTTTTTTCAGGACAGGGTGCAATATTTGGGCCATATCGTATCGTCCAAAGGAATATCAGTAGATCCTGACAAAATCAAAGCAATAAACAAATGGCCAACACCTAAAGAAATATGTGATGTGAGGTCATTCATGGGTTTATTCGGGTATTGCATAAGATTCATAGAAGGTTTTTCTAAGCTAGCTTACCCCATAACTTCCTTACAAAAGAAAGGGGTAAAATTTAGATGGACTCATTTTTGTGAGGAAATTTTTCAAAAACTAAAACATGCATTAACCACAGCTCATGTTTCAAAAATTGATGACCATCATAAGGATTTTATAGTTTGCACAGATGCTTGCAAGGAGGGACTAGGAGGTGTGCTATCACAAGAAGGTCATGTAGCAAGTTATGAGTCCAGGAAATTAAGGCCACATGAACAAAATTATGACACCCATGATTGAGTGTTAACAACAGTCATTAGTGTTAACAATTAGTGTTAACAATAGTCGTTCATGATGGCGTCATTAACGAATAGAAAGAAAAATTATATTTGTTACAAACAATATAGGGTTGAAATACTTGTTTGTGAAACCAAATCTAAATGCCTAATAGGAAAGGTCGCTATCATTCTTAAGTGAGTACGATTTTGAGATAAAACATATAGAGGGAAAGGAAAACAAGGTAGCAGATGCCTTAAGCATAAAAATTCATGTTAAAATGTCATTACAACAAGTAGAGAACAAACTAATTTGATGGAAAAAATCAAATCATCCCTACATGATGATGACTTTTATCATGAGATTTTGACAAAGATGGAATCTGAGTGAGACGGAAAACAAATTAAAAATTTCAGCATTACTCATGATGGGTTTTTAATTTTTAAAAACAGATACTATATACCCAATGAGACAAAATTGAAGACATTGATTCTCAATGAAATGCATAAAACCACTTCTTCAAGTCACCCAAAAATAAAAAAGATGGTAACAACAATAAAAAAATTTATATTATTGGCCCAAAATGAAGAGTGAGATTGCAGAATATTTGACAAGATGTTTGGAATGCCAATAAGTCAAAGAAGAACATAGGCACCCTGTCAGATTGCTACAACCATTGCCTATTTCTAAGTGGAAATGGGAAACTGTTTCTATGGATTTTATAACAGACTTGCACAAAACTCAAAATCATCACGATGCAATAATTGTAGTAGTGGATAAATTGATTAAGGAAGCTCATTTCATTCCAATAAAGTCGACTTTTAAGGCCATTGATGTAGCATAAATTTTAATGAAATAAATTTTTCGACTTCACGGAATACCAAAAACAACCATTTCCATTAGGGATGCCAAATTCACTTCAAGTTTTTGGAAGAGGTTGTTTGTTGGTTTGGGAACACATTTAAACTTTAGCACAACCTATCATCCTCAAATGGACAGACAAATAGAAAGAACTAATCAAGTAGTTGAATACATATTACACATGTATGTAATGAGCAAACCCTCTAAATGAGAAAATTATTTGCACCTTCTAGAATTTGCTTATAATAACTTTTATCAAGATTCAACTAAAATGAGTCCGTTCGAAATTTAATATGGCTGCAAGTGTATAACATCGGTTAGTTGGGATGATCCTACCGATAGAGCCATATTTGGACCTGAAATGCTAAAAGAGATGGAAGACATAGTTAATTATTTAAGGCAAAACTTAAAAGAAGCACAGTATCGGTAGAAACTTTATGCAGATCTAAAAAGAACTCCTAGAGAATTTCAAGTTTGGGACCATGCTTATCTAATAGTTAGACCTAGAAAAAGTACTCTAAGGTTGGGTAACTATGCAAAACCAGCCCTTGGGTTTTGTGGACCCTTGGACTGGTAACTTATCAAGTGGCACTTCCAGCTTTTACTAAAATTCACAATGTATTTCATGTTTCTTTGCTTAAAAAATAAGTACCCAGTTCTAAACATATAATTGATTGCAATTTTGTCGAGTTGAAACCATAAGGGAACTTTCAGTCTGAACTAGAATGTATTCTAGATAAGAGGTAGAACTAGCTAATGAAATTTCCTAAAGAATTTGACTTACCATCAATTTTTAAAAATTCATTTTATGTTTTATTTCACACAAGAGTAATTTGAGATAAGATTTTGAAAGACAAAATAAACTAATAACAAAAATAAGCCAAGTTGCATATGTGAAAAAGGTATTTATGTACTTACATAATCCATTATTCAAAAATCTGATTGACCATTGCACAATCTGAGTGTGTAGTTCGTCAACTTTGAACTGCTACACAGCGGCAACTAGGTATTTGTGCGAACTCTCAACATCTAGATCGAACCACCAAATGCTCACACTGCTAGGAGTTGTTTTCTCTTTTCTACGCTGATTGCGGCTATATCTGGACAATGATAGAGTGCATCATATCGACACTGAGTCATTGGTAATTTAATCTCAAAATTTCATAGGACATTAATAACAATAATTATGATTTTAATTTAATCTAAATTTTTCATAATTATTTTTAATTAACATTGAGTGACCTGATGGATTGGTTTTGTTAGCTCTAGAACTCCATAATTTTGACAGCGATGAATAGGAAGATAGTTGCAGTGGTAAATCTGTCAATCTGTCGTTGTTACTGTAAGATCGGCGCATATAAAAATATGGTATAAGATTATTGCGGTATAGCTTATACCGCAATAGTTTGTTACTTTAAAAATATAAAATATAAGAATAAGTTAATAATTAGATCAAATAAAATAGTTTTGTGTCTTTAAATAGTTAGTTAGTTAGGCTTGACAACTAAGTAGAACATATAAGAATAAGTTAGTAATTAGATCAATTTAATTATTTTTATTTCATAATCCTTGATTCACGAGAACATTCATCATGGAAATTTGTTTTTAGAGATTTAAGCTCATTAAAAAAAAGGCCTAGTCTAAGGATTTGACAATTTGGTCGTAATCTATCCACTGTCGCCGATTTTCGAGCCAGTCGTCTTTCCAACTAAAGTCGTTCTCAAATTCCTTTTATCCGTCCCGTCCCGTTCACTGGAAAGCAGGGCTTCATTCCTTCAACGTCGTTCATCTGGAAAATTGGCAATCTCTTCATCGTGTTTTTTTCCTCACACTTTTATTGATTCAATTCCTTTGTCTCCATGTTGTTTTCAATCCATGTCTACAGGAATCATTCATTTTCTAGTCAACAATATGTCAGCCATCCCAACTCGCGATTATTTAATCAAACATATTCCGAATTCCGATATTGCTTAAATAAAACTCATTATGCCGCGTTTATAGGGACGTAGGCTTTGGAGAGCATATGTTTCATTGATCAAGTAGTGCAAAAGAAAAAGTGGAAAACAAAAAATGGAAGAAGGTAACTATGTTGAAGCATGTATCATGAAAGAATTTAATATTATAAATTTTTCATAAAGATTTAAATAATTTGTTAATATAGTTTGATTATGTTTTCATTTGAGGTTTGGTGTAAAGGTTATGATACCCACTCATGACACCTTAGTTACAAAGCATGTTGGAACAACATAAATATGATCATTAAAATAAATTATTAGAGGTGCGTACACATGTTTTTAGAATTAAGTGTAAAAAGATGAAACGTAGACAATCAGATTACCTTCTCGAATATATAACTTTTATTTATGGAAAATAGGTATAACTACCCAAAAATGTCATTATTTTAGTATTGGTATTTTATTTTTTCTCTAAAACATAATGGATATGTCGGCGTTGATCCATCTCTTTGGTATGTAAATTGTTAAATTCCGTGAAAAAAATGTAGAGTCATAAGTAACAAGAAGATCTTATGCACGGCTATTTTTCCAAAATCTTAAAAGTTATATATATATATATATATATATATATAT